>JAYXIM010049487.1:0-81612 GCA_037575425.1 Anastrepha fraterculus
ATACATAAACGTACACTAGTGGACCCGGTGATAAGCAGTGCTGTAGATGGCGGCGCTATGTTTGGTATTGTTATTAAGTAGCAACTCACCTGCAATAAAAAGTGAACAAGAAATTTAATTAGATGCAAGTTTTTAGTAGGGATACAATTTATGATATAATACCTTATGTATGTATGTATAACAAGTTTCTTCCTTTCGATTTAAAGTGGAGCATTTCATTGGTGGTATACTCTCGAAAGCCACTTTAAGCTTCGATTAGTTAAAACCTCATTAAAATGATAGTAAAAAATGCATTCACAATATTGGCGGGCCAAAGTTTTTTAGAGGTCAAAATAAATGCCACGCGGTGAGTATTAAAACAAAGAGTATTAAACTATTCTAGAAATTTTAATTGCCTGCATAAATCGATGCCGCCACTTTAGTAGAATACATATTTCTTTTTAACTTTGCCACCGTTACGCAATCGCAGCTATGCATGTACATACGTGGGCTAGAGGCGAGCATGTATGTACATAAATGTATACAGTGACGATAAAAATAGTAGCAGCGCAACATGTTGTCACTGTTTAACAGTTTTTTATTAATTTTTTCATTTAATTCTTTCTACATTTTTCTCTCATTTACTTTCTTTTTTTTTATTAGATATTTTTTTAAATATTTTTTTAAATTATTTTGATTTAATTTTTTTATTTAGTTTTATTTTTTTATTTTTTACAAAAATAAAGTTCATACTGTAACCAAAACCATACAACTCGAAGTTTCATTAAATTTGCTTGCAATTTTTTTTACTTTATGTTTTTATTTGATTAATTTTTTTATTTGATAAACTTTTTTTTTACTTAATTTTTTAATTTGATTTAACTTTGTTTTTACAAAAATATAGTTCATACTGCATACATACAACTCGTGGTTTAATAAAATTTTTATTTTATTTTTGTATTTAATAACATTTTTTTTTAATTTATTTTTTAATATTTTTTTTAATAATTTTTTTATTAAATTTTTTATTTGATTTTATATTCTTATTTTTTACAAAAATATAATTCATACTGCAACAAAAACCATACAACCCGAAGTTTTATTTAATTTTTATTTTTTCATGTGATTTTATTTTTTTATTAAATATTTTTTTAAGATTTTTTTTTATTTCATTTTATTTTTTAATTTTATTTTATTTTTTACAAAACTATACAATTTTTTTTAAAAAACCATACAACTTGATGTTTTATTTTTTTAATTTGATTTTATTAATTTTTTTTTATTTGATTTGTTAATAAATATATTTTTTAATGCAAGAAAACCCATACAACTCGAAATCTCAAACTACAAATACAAAAATTCGACCAATCGTTATATAGAAGGAAATGCGCAACATTTTCAGGGGAAAAATTTCAAAAATCAAGGCGATTTTTGAGCCACTTCAATAATATCATAATAAATTGGAAAATTTTTCTAACACATACTCAGAAATTTTCTAACTAAAAAGGTTTTTTTGACTAAAAAGATTGAAAGAAAGGTAGAACTTCATCGTTTACCTTTTAGGTGGCGCTGGATCGAGAAATTTGTAAAACGCGCATTTATGGCAGTACCAAATACCGGGCATGCGCTGCTCTACCATTAAGTCAAAGCATATACGAAAGAGCAATGAGCAACACAATAACAAATCAGCTGATAGTACAAATTTTCAACTTTGCTTTGCCTGCAGCAATTTTTTGAAAACATTTTATTTTGAAAATTTTAATAGTAATGGGAAATAATTGATTGAATTTGATGGAAAGAGAGTGATAGTAAACACTTCAAAGTTGCCTGGCAAAAACCGTACTAGAATTGGCTGAGTAATTTTTAATTTGCTGTAGTTCGAAAATAAAATGCATGATTTTTTAACAAATTTTGGCTTATAAGCACACCTCTTTTTCAAGTGTCTATATGTAACTAGTGTCTTTCCAGGAGATATAGACTCCAAAATACAAAAAATTCTATGCAAATCGGAGCATTGTGTGAATAGTTATTAGCGAACATAGGTACATATTTTGAGGCTTTGTTTTGTCAGATCACGAGGTGTTGAAGTAAAATCTACTATGAATAAATAGCATATAAATATAAAAATAGAAATTTCAACTAGTGAGCTATGCTATTGTAGTGTCTGAAGTTTCCGAAGCGCCATTTGCAACACCGGTGAGTACTGCAGAGTCGTAGTGCTAGGCAATTTTTTGTCGGCTGAAATCGGAAGCTAAAGAGTAAATGTAGTTCGATTCCAGCAGGATAGCGTATAATCGTTGGTACCTTATCATCATTACTCTAAATAATTCATAATTAAACTTAGTTTTCCCTAATCGATTACAAGTAAAATTTGGTTCCACACAAAAGGGTTCACCCTAATGTGCATACATTTGTATCAGACCACTCCGAAATTTCATACATATTCTTCAGGCGTATTTCAGTGATTTTTGCATTTCCATTTCCATTCCTCTTTTGCTGGTCGTAAACTAAGAAGAAAGCAACAAAAAATACGGCAGCATCGTATTTCCCTTCATTTCTGTACGTTTATTGCTTGCCTTCTTTTAATTAGTTAAACGACAAATGGTTGCATATTTTAGCGGCACCGTCAAAGATTTATAACTGGCATTTTTTATTTTAAACTTTTAAAACGAAATTTTATTGACTTAAAAAACAATTTACGCCACTTTCCACCAATATCTAGGATGTGTTTTTTTCTGTGTTTCTGTATAAGCGTAGATATGTATGTGTGTGTGGACGCGTGCAGTCCAATAAAAATTAATTATTATACTCCAACAATAAAATTATTTATTGTTTTGATTTTGGCGTACTAATAAAATGAAAATAGGTTGAGCTGGCAACAATTTTATGGAAGTGAAAAAATGTTAAGCAGTCACTAGAAGATGGCCAGAGACAAGCAGGTTAAATACGTCACAGAAAGTAAAATAAAGTGGAATTTTAAGTACACAAATTAAGACATTTGACCTATAAAAATCTGTGGAAACCAAAGCAGTGGTTATGACAGTCGAAGCTTCATGTCAGTGCAGGGTTTAGGATTTTTTTCATATTTTTTTTCTTTTTATATTAGTATTTCTTAGTTTGTATACGCCGTTGAACCGAATCTTTTAAAAAATTACTGCAAGAGCCATGAGATACTCTACTGAGCTGAGATACAAAAGACGTAGTCTCGTTAGGCCTGGTTTAGAGTGGAAAACTTTTGTAAATCATATACCCTATGCACTATCGATACCGAATGAAGTTATCCACATTACTGAAAGCCGGCCATTATACAAATATTAAAATAAAATAACGGATAGACTATTTTTTCCCGCAAATACCAAAGGTACCTTCAGATCCTGCCATGAGGGATAAATGCTTCTTGCACCGCATTCCCCGAAGTTAGTTCTGGGATCATCTGAAAAAATGAGTCCAAACGATTCTGTCCAACCAATGTCGGGCATTCATATAAACTTGTTTTCGAATACTCATCCTTCTAAGATATATTCGGCAATCTGTATAGTAAAATAGACCTACCCGCATGCGGTTGTTTAATAAGGGTTAACCAACCGGTGAGCAATGTTGAGTCGGACCAACTCAACGGGATAACGTCATTCGAGGAGCCCGCTGTATCAAGTCGCATAATGTCTGTGGAATTCTGCGATACCGCCTTCGTCAGCAGAAGTGTTCAATTTACCTGTATAAGTTGAAGAAAAATTGAATTTGAAACACAACTTCACAGCAGTGGAGCAAAGACCCGAGATTGAGTAGTGTCTCTGGTCACAGATTAGTTTGGGAGGGTAAAAATGAGAAATTACGTGTAATGGAACTACATAGTCCATTTCTTACTGTCATGAATATGCGTTTATTCTTCCTAGCGAAGAGATTCGTCTGGAAGGAGGTGCAATTAACCAACAGACTTCGCAGGACGGGCGACTATAGATCGAACTTTCTCTACTTTCCCACTTAATTTCATATCGATACCGTTGCTCACTGCAAATTTGAATTTATATTTTCAATTATCTTTATGTAGCGGCTTACTTGAGGTTGGGCTATGAATGAATACTGTGGCGAGTAGAAGATGAACCCGAGCTGCGTGGGTATAGAAAAATCATAGAAAAGCGGTCATGACGCAAAATATTAAAAAAAAATGATTTTTTTTTTGTTAAACAATGTTTAACATTTTTTTTTTTGTAGATAATTCTGCTCGAAAATCGATTGTATTGCGTTTTTGTTCTTTGTTTTTTTTTTTTTTAATATTTTTTAACACACAACAAATTTCAACCAAGTTTTTAAAAAATTGTTCTATGTATCATATGTTAGCTGGGCAGTTCTTTGTTAAAAAAATATTTTTGAAACATTTTTGTTTCCTTAGTTTTTTGTATTTCTGTACGTACATCGATTGTATGAAACATTTTTTTTTTTTGTATTCTGTACGTAAATCAATTGCATTGCATTTTTATTGAAACATTTTTTTTTTAACTCTTTTTGACTAACTAAATATTTTAAGCCATTTTCGATTGGGCTGAATTTTTTAAACAGTTTTTCGTTAAACCCGCGCATTTATTTTGACACCACCGTTCAACAATACAAGCGAAGACCTCATTGGACTTCAACATCGTGGAACTTTTTCTTCACTTAAAAAACCGTAATTATCTAACATAATAGAATAAGTTTTTGTGAAAAGTAAATTTTTCCACATAATTAGGGTTATTCGCCTCTACGGTGGTTAATTGTCATGCAATTAAAAGAATTGTAAGCACTAATTGGTTCGATTATCATATAATGCACCAAACAACGCTCCCAGAAAATACAGCAACAAAATGCCAATTTACTATATGAGCCGAAATGAATAAATAAAAGTTCATATACTGAAGTATATGTTATATGTAATATCAACACATACTCGTGCTCGCGCTATATAGAAATATGCTAGTTGCTGAGAATGCGATTGTGCAGGGTGGTCCATCTAACGTTGGAATGTAATTTAGGCTGTATGCGAGTGTGGGAGTTCCTCTAAATTGTTACTTAATAGAGAAAAATCCTGGAAAGTGTGATTCAGAGAGTAGAAAGAATTTATATTATTTTCGATCTTACTTTTCAACCCAAATTGAAGTATCAAATTTGTTAGATATATATATGTATATGTATATATAATTGGCGCGTACACCCTTTTTGGGTGTTTGGCCGAGGTCCTCCTCCTATTTGTGGTGTGCGTCTTGATGTTCTTCCACAAATGGAGGGACCTACAGCTTCAATCCGAGATATTTTTATGAGGAGCTTTTTCATGGCAGAAATACACTCGGAGTTTTGCCATTGCCTGCCGATGGGCGGCCGCTTTAGAAAAATGTTTTTCTTAATTTTGGTGTTTCAGAGAGATCAAAAAAAAATTAAATGCTCCTAAATAGACGTATCTTTTTCGCCATCCCAGTTGTGCGATTTGCTAGTATTGTGAAGAACTTTTAAAGCATACGTTTTTTTTACAGCAGTGTTCCTATGTACACCCACTTAAGGTCCAAAAAAGTTAAGTGTATCTGCAGCAAAATATTTGAAGAAGTCGAAGACGCTGAATGGTATACCGAAGTTAAAAACGTTGACGACCTGCCAGGATGGGCCCAAAAAAAATTCTCCAAAGTAAGATCAGAAGATCATTGATTTGTTTGTGACAAAGCCGAACTTATCATTGCGTGAAGCTGAGGAAGTTTTATGAAAAAGTGGTGTTAATGCATCTAAAGATACATTGCAAATACACAAAAGGCAAATTGAGCACGTTAGGACATAACTCGATCCCGGCGAATTGTTATATAAGTCGGTCGTGCTGCACCGCTGATAATCAAAAACGTCAACGAACGCTTAAGCATCCAGCTAAGGTTCATGTTTGAAACTTCTTCTGTGAAAAAGTATTTGGTCGTTTATTTGTGTTTACCGTCAATTTCAATGCAGTTTTGATGAATAAAATTTACCAAACAGCATCATTTCAAATTTACCATCACCTGCGAAGATGTTTAGGAAAAACTAGCCAAACTTAAATTTGACAAGAAGGCAACGATCACAAGCATCAAGAAGGAATTGAAATGTTGGGTTGGCGATTTCGTGTATAGCCTGATGCTAACGCTTTTGAAAATGCTTGGGAAACAGTTAAACAAAACCTCAAAAGAAAACAAATATGAACGGTCGAACAGTTATCACAGTAAGCAAAGTAGAAAATTGTATAGGAAATGTTTGCACTTAAGCTTTTAAGGAAATTGCTGAACAAATATTACGAAAAACTATTACAACAAGTGGAAATTGGAAGTACAGCGTTTAAGACACAAGTACTTTCACGTCCGTTGCAATGCAAAAAACGTTCTCGATGTTTGAAAGTATTTATCTATAGTAATTATGGTGACAACAGGCAAAGTTTGCTGTTTGAAAATTTGGCGCAATTATTGATTATTAGTTGGACTAAGAATTTTAATTCCAGTGAATTTCTTACTGTAGGACTTTTGAATAAGAAAGAAAAAAAAAATTTTTATTTTTTTATTTTTTGGTTCTCTTTTAGGTATTGCGATTGAAAATGAATTTGTTTTTGCTTCAAAAACAAACAAATAAAATAATTGGAGTGTGCACTTTTGGTGTTTGTGTGCAAAATAAAAAAACAACCCTCGTATTTTGCGCCAAAAATTGTTTGTAAAACTTAATTTTGCAGCTAAATTGCTCCAAAAAACCCAAGTCCCATATTTTGCACCCAAAAAACAAAATATATAAAAAAGCAATCAAAATGACTTTATTGCTTTTTAAAATATTCACCTTGGAAGCCAATTCTTCACTTCTTCATTCAAAAGTGAATACTTTCAAACCGACCTGTTTAGAGGCTTCAATAGCTCCTTCAAACACCAAAAGTAAAGTCGAACTAAGTGGGTCAATGTTCTCCCATTTCGATAATTCACGTCGAAAATCGTAATAAAAAATCATACAAAAATTTTCACGCGTTAAATCCATGTTTTGTGCGAGATGAATTTTTCAACTCACTGAAAAAAGAGCAAATAAAGCGCGTAAGCGAAAACTTTATATGTAAATGCATGCTAAAAAATACCAAAATTTTTGATAAAAATATCGAATTACAGCTCCTTCCACTTTGTATTGTAAAGGGACAAAATATAAAAGGAAACCCTAGTAATAAAATTCAAGTTTGAAGTGGCTCAAAATTCTTATCTTATCTTGAACAAAGTTTGATATTTAGATTATTTTGGTCTTTGCTATAAGTTTGCCTAGTATTATTTTTATTTTGGTCTTTGCTTCGTATTAAGGCAATATTATTTCGCAAAAATATGCTTTTTATGCTGATTTTTCGAAAACATGTATTATTTTCATTTCTTCAAATAAAGCCCTATTTTGTAATTGTCTAACCATAAACTAGATTTCTGACACATAACGGATTGTACTTTTGCTGTCAAAGTAAAAAAAAAAGCTAAATAATGGCATTCTGAGAGAGGCTGCAGATGGACAAAACTGATGCCATGCCCAACCGACTGTCGCAGATCCTCCTGTCATTAAGTAGAAGGGCAGTAGGCAGCTGCTTGGACTGATGACGGGCCACTTTATATGGGCGAAGCACATGGAAAAGCTAGACATCTCAGACAATGCCCAGCATGTGGAGAGAAGGATGAGACGGCGGACCACTTTCTGTGCGTCTGCCCCACCTTCACTCGAAGCAGGCTTGAGGTCTTTGGCACTGATGTGTTAATACGAGTGCAGTACAATGGGCTTAATTGTGTCAGAGTGCTGTACCGACAAAACAAAAAATGCTAGTTCGACTTCCACATGCTTGATGGCCCAACCTGTATACATAAAAGGCAAATATGGGTAAGCATTTGCGGGTAAAGGCAATGGAGCAAGCACTTTACAACTGGCTTCTCTGACATAAACTGGAAAATATGTGTATATATACTATATATGCGTGAATATGTCCAAGGATTTGGTAAAAATCTATCCATTCACAAGCATCTTCCAAGTACATTTGCTTCTCCGCCAGACTAGAGATCTGAAAACTCGCCGAATCACATGCAACAATATGTTGCAATTATGGTGCAAACAAATTTGCCAAGTCAAAACGCTTATAATTCAATTGCCGCTGGCAGTCAACAAGCTAGTTTCAGCGACCAGCTGAGTAGCAATCCGCAATAGGTGTACATTTATATGCGGCTGAGTGACACCCGCTCGAGACTGGCTGCTGAGCTGAATAGTTGATTTGAATAATTTGTTAACACACTCAATGAATGGCTAGCAGCTGAACTGGCTAGTAACTAAGCTTTGCTTGGATGGAATGAAGCTATCATTGACTACGTTGTGTTTTGACAATTAGCTGTTTGGCTATTAAATGCGCACTTTGCCTACAGTAGCTTACTTGTGTAATTCAGCGGAAGGCTACTACTAATGCAAATTTATATGTTATTAAAAAAATAAATGAAGCGCTTAAGTCATTTAGATGATGCGCAAAGACATTTAGTAGAAATAAACTCAATTCAAACTTCAGATTAAGAGCTTCAGATCTCGAAAGCAAAAAAATTTAATTGGCGCTGAACTGATATTCAAAAAAGATGAACATTTTTTGTGTTATCGCCGCTAACGCGTTCACAAAATTGCGCAATTTACATAATTTTATTATACAAATACAATAACAACAAAACAATAGAGCACAACTCTTTTATTAATAAAAAAAATTTGAATGCCGAAAGATGTTTGTAAGTGTGTATGGATGTGTGTTCACAACTTGTCAACGACTGACCAACAACAGCAATGGTCAATGTTATGAGAAAGCGTCTGGAAAGTCAATGGCGATGAGCATTGATGATGTTGCCCATTTTATTGCTAGAAAAAAAGTTGTTTTTATCGCAATTAAGTAATGATACGGCGGCTGGCGAAGTTACAAGCGAATGTACAAGTAAAATTAATGAGTTAAGCGATAAAGCAAAAATCTTGGGTCATTACTTTTCGACATTTTATTTTTACATAACTAAACTACAAAAATGTAAAGTGGCGTTGCGCAAGTTTTCTCATTCAGAATTTGTTACGCAAACTTGTAAACGAAAAAAAATTTAATTTTTTTTTTTGTTTTTTGTTTAATTAGAGAACTAGAAAATGTGAATAAGAAAATATGAAATATAAAAACAATGAAAGTATGAAAATAATAATAGTAATAAAGAATTTATATACTGTTGAAAATTTTTATGCAATGAGTCTTGAAAAGTGTTAAGTGTTAGCTTTTTCTCCTCTGAGACCGAGTTTCGAAATTACTTTATTTTCGCAGTTTTTTCTCAAAATTTAATAGTGTTTTTTTCTCGAACTTAATTTTATCTAGGAAAGACTGCAAAATATCGGTTGGAGTACTGACGGGACAGTGTCTCACCCCACATCACGCAGCCCAAATGGGATTAGTCTAAAGCGATGCTTGGGGCACTTTGGAACACCTACTTTGCCACTGCCCTGATCTCTGTAGGACTCCACGAATGTGCCTAGGATCAACATACTTCTCATCCTTGAAGAATATTGCTGACAAAAGGCTAAAGGGCTTGTTAAAACTGGCGAAGACGTGCATTATGAATTATATAAAATTATATCTCGACTCCAAAATACATAGCACTGGCAACACAGCCAGCATAATCTGACGGAAAAAAATTTAATTTTGTAATACGGCAAATAATGCCATATGGCCCGCGAAAATGTTGCTGATTTCATATGAGAAAAGAACAAAAAAAATGCAACCCTTCAGCAAATTACACTCGCACACGGTGGCGCAAAATTAAGCATGAATTTTGTTTTTGAATAACTTTTTTACTAAACAAAACAAAAAAAAAATTATTTTAAGTTATAGCAATTTTTATTTTGACCTCTACGCGCCTATTGCTAGTTTGCTTGTAAATATTTTGCAGCTGTCTAATATAACTATACGCTGGTGATTGAAGTAGGGCGCCATTTGATAATATTTAAAATATTGAAAAGAATGACTAATTTTGCGCCACCCTGTATATTCAATACAATAAAATCGAAAGATTGACTTGACTCACTTTGTAAAAAATAAAATTTTCGCATAATTAATGTAACCAATAGGATGATTAACTTTGCGCCACCCTGTATATTCTATATAATAAAATAGCAAGATTAACTTAACTTACTTTGTAAAAATTAAAATTTTCGCAAAACTATTTTGACGAAATTGCGCACATGGAATAAAATCAGCAGAGCAACGGCCACCTTCATGTTTTGTACAGGGCAGAAAATGTTGAATTTTTTCCATGCTAAAGTGCAACATTTTGAGAAAAAAACACGCAACCCTATGAATGTGCAGAGAAAAGATCATGATATTTTGACACGATAGAATATATGCAACATTTTGAGAAAAGAACACGGAACCCTTTGAATATGCTGAGAAAAGAACACAAAATATGACAGGATGAAATACATATGCAACATTATTACTAGAAAAAAAAAGCACCACAAAGAACATCTTCTGAAAAAAGCAAAAAATATTGACATTTCGGAAAAATGTCCGTCGTTTGTCACTGCTATACTTTTCCTCATCTTTTGAGTAGCGCTCGACTTGCTCACCGGAACAAATCCTTGTCATTTAAGATATTTCAAAAATCAAGATTTCAATATTTAAAATATTTCCTTTTTCGAAACTCAGAGCTTAAAAACACAGTTATATGCATTTGTACGTTTCGTTAAAATTGTTTTGAGTGAAAAGGCACGCCCTTTTATAAATAGATCTATTAGTCTCACTCTTCATTGACCGTGAGCAGTCACGCGAATTTAGTTTTTATAACTCAATGCATTAATTACAAATTCCAACAACTCGTTAACTTTTCACTTCTAAATAATTTTTTCAATAAATAACTTTCTCCGGCATAATTAGTTTATTGACATTTATTTATAGTAACCATAATTAAAAAGTATAACAAATTAAATTGATTAACTTTAATTATACACAAGACAATTCTTTCACGCTGTCATCAGCGCTCACACGCCCCAAATTGGTGCACAAATCATTTTTCATATAATTAAGTTCGAACTTGAAAAATTCAACCACAATTTATCAAATATTTACTTAAATTTAGTTGAATGTGTTTGACAACAACAAAAATAGAATGAGTAGAAAATAGTAAATAAAAAAAACGAACTTGTAATAAAAAATAGTTACCCATAAAAACACGCGAACACGAAGAAAGAATTTTTGATGTGGGTTCAAAGAAAAAAAGCACATGCGTGAGTATGCATGTATGTGTGTGTAGATACGCGTGCTAGGTCTGTAGTGAAAAGTCCAACTACTCAGCAAATATTCTACTTCCGGAACTGGTATTTGATGGAAGAAGTTATACTAGTTCTAGAGTGACTAGAACTGTACCAGTTGCCAAGCGACCAATTAGGAACGTATGCAAAAATTGTTTTATTAAGTATTATAGCTAAAAATAAGAACGCTTGAAGCATTCGTAGTTCTTGTAATGACCATTAGAAGAATAGAAATACTGATGGCGAATATCATTTTTGTTTTTGGTCCACTATGGACTAGTTTATGACTAGCCTGCCATAATACTGATACAGAGGCGAACTTAAATAATTTAGTTCATTAAAAGTTCTAATGCTTATACCTAGTCTAAAAATTGGCACTCCGTAGGGCACTGCAATCATAAACATATGTAACAGTTAATAGCATGGAAAAGGAGATAGAAGACAAACTACTTTAGCTACAAGGCAAACTGATAGTAAGTAGTTCAGAACTAGCATGTTTGACTGCAGGGATGTAGTACTCATGTGTATGTATATCTGTGCACTTGTATGTGTACAAATTTACATGTATACCTGACCCGTTTTTCCCGTTCTGTTTTCTCTTGTAGCAGCGCTTCGGGTTTGAAGGCGGTATGCTTGGTAGTTTTTGTTGCCCCTACACACTCCCCTAACTAATACGTTTACAAATTAAACGTGCGTGTTTATTCAAGAAAGAATAAAAGGCCAATAAACACTGGAGGTGACAAAGTGCGAGCACAATAAAATTTTCAGCACCACAAATTAATAAACATTACTATTAAAAATTTAAATCGCTGTGTATTGGGGAGTGTGTGGCCGTCACTAGAGTGTGGAGTGTATACCGGCTCTGAACGTCAAATGGTTTTTTATGAGAAATTTTTCATGGCGGAAATGTAGTCATGGAGAAAAAGTAATGATTTTTCATTTCAGAAGTGGGCACACAGATTTGGCATTGACGGCTGAAGGGTGACTAGTAGTAGATAAAACATTTGCTATCATTTGGACAGAGTGGACTTATCCGCAGTGGATTTTGAACTCAAATCTAGGTTTTTATTTATTCTATTTTATTTTATGTATGTCTATGATTACAAAAATCTCACAGACTAGATATTTTCTTATATTTATTTTAAGTCTTGGAATACAAAATATTCTCACAGGCCACACAGCTAACGTTAATCTAAGAGTGGATCGATCTTAAAATTAGGAGAAATATTAAACATTCGCAAATATTTAACTAAAGAAAGAGTTAAGTGCTTAAATCAGCATCTTGAATACTAACTTTAGTTCAGCACAGGTTCTAAATATGGGAGCGTTGACACCATAACTACTTCAGGTAAAAGCAATTTTAAAAAATTCCAAATGGCAAAGGGTTCTAAAGGGAACATCAAGAGCAATCTTTTTTAAAAGGGAAGGGCAATCAAAAGAGCTAGTTACGGTGTTAAGGACAAATGAGGACGCTAAAATTGGTAATATGTCCTCAAGTGCAGGAAAGCTAATTAGTTGCAGTGAGAATAGTAAGAAAATATATCTATAGAAATTTTAGAAAAAAAAGAAATTTTACAAAAAGGTAATGAGCTATAATAATAATAGTGACTTTGAAATAATTTGCAGAATAATTTCCAAAAACATTTTTGTTTTTTACTGATATGAAGAAGGAAACTTTTGGTGAAAAAACGTTTACTCACAACTTTATCCAGCAGTTATTTTTCATGTGTCAGTTCTTGGTTCAAATTTTATTGACGAATTGAATTACTTTTAAATAAAAACGGAAAAACCAGACCCTTGAGCTAATATTTAAAAAAGTGGGCATACAAAAAAATAGTTACTTTTATTTTATATATAAATTATAAAATATATATTTATTAAGAATAGTAATTTATAAAAATATTATACAATATTATATACTTAGTAAAGCTAGCTTTAGCAACCGTAGTGATCTCTAAAATGATGCATTGGCACCAGAACTCCCATTAACCTATTCTAATTGGATGAAGATGAACTTCACACTTAATTCCTCTTTGCTGTTAACTGCTCTAGTCGCTCTCCCATTAGTCGACTCACACTTGCATAGCAACTGCAAGCGATGCGTATGATAGTCGCTGTTGACTGCCCTGGTCGCTCTCCCATTAGTCGACTCACACTTAACAGCACTCGCTCTGACAGTAGTCGACTTACACTTGCACAGCAACTGCAAGTGATGCTGTAGTCGTTGTGTATGATGCTGCTAGTAAGGCATCAGAGAGCATGTTCCTTTATGTAGGTGGCCAGCAGTTAAATAATCTTTAAGATCGATTAGCTCGAAAATGGACATGGACCATGGAAAATGGTTTTGGACATCAGAACATTTAAACAAACTAATTAGAAATTACCTATATAATAATGCCTTTAAATATCTCAGACAACTTTCCCGATAACCTATATAAAGGGTGGTCAAGATTCAAGGGCCGGTTTTGATTTTGAATAAAATACAATTTTTTAGGAAATTATTGTCACTTCTCTTTATTGTGATAATATTGGTATGGTTCAATTATGTGTGGAATAAAACATCGGTAAAATGGCCGCAGCGGCCTCGGCGGCATATCTCCATCCGATGGTCCAATTGAGGTTCTATGCCGTTAATGTGCCGAATTATCTCATCCTTTAGCTCTTGAATTATTGCTGGCTTATCGCCGTACACCTTTTCTTTCAAATAACCCCAAAGATAGAAGTCCAACGGTGTCGTTAGGTGTGGTTCACATTCAACATTGGCCTTTGAAATTTAACCTCTCTTTACTTTTGCGCAATAAAAATTAAACCAAATTTAAATATAGGGTGTTTTTTTAGAGGTTAGGCTTTCAAGTTGGCACTACTTTTTTCGTAGATGGTCTTTTTGACAGCTGTCACTTGATTTATGCTCAGTTTGGTTTGCCATTTCATAATGAATAGACTTACACCTGAACAACGTTTGCAAATCGTGCAAATTTATTACGAAAATAATGGTTCGGTTCGCGCGACGCATCGAAGAAAATTTTGTTCAGCGATGAAGCTCACTTTTGGTTGAATGGGTATCATTTTTAAAACATAATGGCAAACCCTTATCTTTATAATAAAGCTAAATTCTTGGCCATAACATTAAATTATATACGTTTTATTTCATCTTGAAAACCTAACCTCTAAAAAAACACCCTATACTTGTAAAATGGATAGATGTTAATACTTATTGTGATATGAATAGAATGCTGGGTCCCGAAAATCTCTAATATTTTCGAATTTGAAATCCCGAAATTCCAAAACTTACAAATGGATCTAGGATTAAGATATTAGTGGACATTAATTATAAACTTCAAGTGAAACCTAATCATTCTCCACCCGAGGTTCCTAAATCCCTATCTAATACTCTCGGAGCTAGAGGCTTCGTATGCATACGCGCTACATACCCGGATATTTTCATTATCCACACATCTCCACCTTATAATAAGACAGGCAGAGAGACTTATAAGAGCCGAATTCGAATGGTTTTCATATAGTGCCAACTTTGGTATTCTATTGACTCACTCGTTCTAAAGTATCATAGGTTGAGTCGATGAGTGTCTTCAATCAGCCTGATCTTTGCTGTAGCTCATGAATCACTACCACCCATTCGTGCTGAACAGCGCGCTACTCGTATAGCAGTTAAAGATCAATAATTCTTAATGATTTTTCGAGTCGGATTATGATATAGCCTGTTGACGTCCAACAGCTAAGAATAGTCGCTTCCAACAACTACCTGTCAAATTGTTTCCATCTTCAGCTTGATTCTTTGAAACATATTTCCCTTGAAAATAACTTGCAGATGACGCGTGGCATGCCAAATCTCTGCCATGCTAGCGAAAGAGGCCCACACCATTGGGTGGTATATTACTGTACCGCCGTACGCATACCAGATTAAAGTCAAAAGGACTAGCCATATCTTTGAGGAATCATAGAACAGTCAGTCACAATTTAAGGGATGTTTCTAACAATATCAGGCGTCTTCAGAACCGCTTAACTGACTTAAGATTTTAATGCATTATTGCATGTTCTCACTCCTGAGCTCCTTTGTATTGTTGTCAATTCGGATAGTGAAACACGACATTGACCTAATACACGGAACGACTTCTTTCACCTGTTTTGAATAAACACCACGCCAATTCTTTCCTCCACTTGAGCGCGATCTGTATAAACCCGAAGAGAATCATTTGGAAAGTTATCTTTCACGGCCGATATTCCACTACCTTATCTTGAAGGTTGCGCTTTGTATTCAGTAGTCTGTTAAGGTTGATATATCTGTATTTTGGTATACTGGCTTCGAGCAGCCCTCAAACCAGAGAGTGTCTGTAACTTTTGGAGCAGCTCTTGCCGCACTCTGTGATTTATGAGGGTACTATGCTCACTTACACGCGTGTGCTGCACACAGAACTTTAGTGATACAGAGCAGCACCATTCTTGGCAGTTTTAGTAGAATAAGGACCACTGATTGATTTCTTAAAAAAACGTTTTTGACTTTTATGATCTATAAGATTTCAACGCCGTATTACTAGCCTCATTTTAGTAATTAATTTATATACATTTAATATACACATTTTTAACAATCATAGAGCAATTAAAAATTTGTCTTCAAAACCACGTGCCAAAATGTGTAACAAAGTGCCAACTTGGGTGGTGTATAAACTAATTTGTATGCCCGCTGAATCGATATGCTTAGTTAGCATAAAAGTACATACAAACATATGTTTTCGTGCTTTACTTAGCGGGTTATTTATTAGTAAGGCAATCATTAGGCAAAATTAGTTCCTGCCGCCAAATAGAAACGAAACTCACAGCATAATTTGTATAAAGGCGTTGTTTCTTTTTTTGGTTTTTTGGTTTTTTGTTTTTTGGGTTTTTGTTTTTTTTTTTTTGGTTTTTTGTTTTGCTATGCTTCCTGAATTATTTTTTATACATCAATTGTGTTATGTAAGTGTAGGTTTTATTTTCAATTTGGATTCCACTCACGTACGCACAAACAGCGCCGTTCCATTGCTATCGGTACTTGGCACCCAAGTATGGGTATCACAATTGCGGCGACTCATGCTGAAGCAAAAAAATAATCTTAAATTTTGACAATTTGACAACTAATTTGACAGCTAAGCGCTACAAATTTAACGCCTTCAATGGTTTGCGCGACTTTTATTATTATTTATGAAGCTTGAACAGCAACATTTGTTAAGTTGGTTGTTAGTTTGTCTATGGATTTCTAATTAATTGCTATGTAATACCAGTAAATATTAAATTGAGGGGAAATAAAAAACTGATTATGCATCAGTACAATGTAAAGTATAATCTATGGTCTTAGGTGCATATGAAACTTTTCCGAAATAAAGTTGATTTTTTATCGAACCGAGGAATATGTGAGCCAATATCTATGAACTATGATTTAGTATCAATGACCAGCGTTATTTGGTATGTGATAGACCATATAAAGTATATGTGTTTTACTACCTAAATTTTACCTATACCTCATGGTCTATGAGCCCTGATCTGTAATCTAAGATGTTTGATCTGGAACACAGAATCAATAATCTAAGACAAAAGCTCAAATATCATAGACTTAGGTTGATGATGGTCAACCGACTTCTTCTTTTCTTGATTGGCGCGACGGCCAACTGACTACGGTTTATAATCTGCATATGATTTATGGTCAAAATACGCACCGCGTTAAAAAACTACACCACTAGAATTTATTGGCAAGTTTTGTCCCTTTAGTTGTTGCTGATTTAATTTTAATAATTTTTCAATGAAGACATGGTTCATTCTTCTACAAAAACCACATACATCCAACTTTCAAAATTTGTGTAAGTTAAAAAAAAATTAAAGAATGTCCATGAAAATTGCACACCTTTTAATCGGGGTTTTTCGGAAAATTTTTAGTACGCAGTTTTAAGGCCCATTAAATTTCTGTAAGAAACAAATTAAAATTTTTTTTTTTGCTGGCGAAGTTGGGAATTCTCTTCCTTATAAATAAAATTTGGGACACTCGTTACATGCAGAAAATTCCCAAAGCAGCAAAAGAATGGCAGAAATTCAGTTTCATATCTTTATGAGTTCTCTTGCGCTTGAACGACATTTCAAAAGCTTCAAAACTTTCCTCCAAAGTGTAGTACGAAGCCCTTGCCTGGTGAAACCCGCTGCAAAGGATGGCATCAGTTAAGAAACTGGAGAGGGTTTAAAGGTCTGCCTCATCAGTGGGGCGCTTCGGATCAGTCCTACTTTAATACCAGCATACCATGCTGAATGTGGCACCCGTAGGAATTGCAGGAAAAACTGCCGCTGCACACGCAGCAATCAAATTGAGGTATTTTGGCCAGAAGCTAGACTTAAGCAACGGGCACTATAGTTCTCTTAAAAACTTTGAATTCATCATAATGGTGCTGGATCGTTGTATAACCTCGTTTGGTTCGCCCGGAACTTTTTCCATTCATATTCCCTCAAGAGAAGAGTGAGCGGGGTGTAACATTTCAAGGCAGCGCATGGCAAACCTGTTTACGGATGGCTTGAAGTGGGATGAAAGAGTAAGTGGGGGAGTATTCTGCGTGGAGCTCCCCACCAAGCTCAAGCTTAGGCGTACGGACCACTGTAGTGGTTTCCAAGCGGAAGTAGCCGCAATTAATGAAGCAGTGTATTGATTGCTTGCTTCTGTAATTACTGTCAAGTATGTAAATCTCTACTCCGACAGCCAAGCGGCAATTATGGGCTTGTGCTCGTTGTGTTAACGTTCGCCAATTTGTCGGGGAATACTTGGCTTCTCTCTCGATTGCATCCGAATACTTCGATATTAGGCTCATTTGGGTTCCCGGTCACAGCGGCATAGAGCGAAACTGCTGGGCTGATGAGTTGGCTAGACAGAGGACCCTGAAGTTTCATCGCAAAATGAGAGGATTGGGGTTCCCTTGAGAACCTGTGGTCTGCTACTGGATATATGGGCCTCGCGTCAACCCAGCGAGCGCTGGGCTAGTACGCAATCGTGCACAGTCGCGAAATCCTTCTGGCCACGGGTGGATCGGAGGTGCTCGAGCGAATATCTAAGGCTAACAAAGCTGCAACTCTCGAATTCGGTAGATATCCTCATCGGAGTTTGTCCATTAGGTGTCCATGCGGTGAGGCTTAGTGATCAAGAGCTTTCTGCAGAAGCTGTCTGGAGGACGAGGTGGGATGATCTCAACACCTTCTCCGCTGCCCTGTTCTCGTCGATCAAAGGTTTATACATCTGGGCTCTCACTTTTCCGCTACCTGCGGATATTGCGGGTTTAATATCACTCAGCTGGTAAAATTCTTTAGTAGCTTGAAGCAGATAATACGAACATAAATCGCTACTGTTGGTCGTGATCTTCTAATCTCAAGCCTTTTCTTCTTTTTCTTCCACCTGTCTGGTTCCTTCCCCCTCCTTTTCCCCTATCTCCGCCCCTGTACGGTATCACAACGAGCAAATTTTGAGTTTTTTGTCCAAGTGAGCCCTTCGCAAGGGCAGCTATTTATCCTAACCTAACCGACCTCCAAAGCGTGTGCGTTTATTGAAAAAGTGTTTCGGATGGGAAAAACTTGCGCGTGATTGTCAAGACACTAATGCATATGCGAGAATGACTTTGTATGCTGATTTTAGAGCATTAGAAGGCCATAATGACCCACTTTCTTTGAGCTGAAATTGATTTTATGAACTAGAACTTTTCATGAACTTTTGCTTCAACAGTTTGGCTTCCCATGACAGAGCTTCAAGCTGTTGTGTTATTAGCCGTCTTCATAATGCCAATTAACCGCTTCGGAGATGCGTCAGCATTGTTTGTCGATTGTCGTTAAAGGCTGATGTTCTATGAATAATTCAAAAGCGATTGATATCTTTAAGTTGAATAAGAACCAAGCCACAAATCATTGACATGGTTTTTGAAAATAGACTTGGAGGATGAGCTACTGCTTTGCCAGCCGAGACAGTTCTTTGCATGAAATTATAAAGTATATAACTAATTATTAGAAACTTTATTTTTTTTAATTACAACCAAAGAGTGTTTCAAATAACATTTTGTAAAAAAAAAACCAGAGCCTATGGTCCTATTTATTTCATATCTGAAAAAAATAGTTCGCCAGCAGCATTAACAAGTTGGCTGGTTTTCTTAAATACAGACTCTCAAGTTACTGCGGAAGAACAACTAGTCGCTCTGGGATTTCTCTGTATGCCTTATCCTCTTATTTACGCCTTAACTGCCATATTAGACACCAACTCAAATTGTTTTGTGTCATGAGCCTGAGAAAAAATTCACATAACACTTCCAATGCAACTGCCGTTTCGCAACAGATAACGCTCGTAAATACTCCCGTCACTTGTAATGCTCCTAATTATTATCTGTTAAGACTATAAATTTGAAAACCCAAATGTTTGTGTCTACCTGAAAGTGAAGCTGCATGAAATTGCATGCAGTTCGAAATAAGATGCGCAAACAAAGCCGCAGCCAGCGCAGACTAAGGCAACAATTCTCAAATAAACGGTTTCGAATGCGAAAATAAAGGTAAAAGTCTGAAAATTACTAACTCTACCACAGCTATTTTGACTGTAGCGGCAACTTGAAGAAAGACAAAAGTGAAACTTAATTCGCATACAAGTCCGAAAAGTGTTGTTGGTAAGAGGAAAATTTGAACAATGAATGCCAAGAAGAAGTAAGTAAGCACACAAAAACAAATGCAGTGCGAGAAAACAATGAAAAACTACACCGAAAATGCGCTGAATGGCAGAAATCTTTGCAGCTACTTAAAAACTTTTGGTTTTTAGATGAATTGCGGGGAAAAGGGCGGAACAAGAAGCGAAAAACAAAAAACGCAAAACGAAAATTGCATGCGATTAATTCATGCTCAAATAGCAAGTGGCGGCGGTAAACAACAACAATTCACACGGCATGCAATGGGCAATGGTGGAAAAGACAAGCAAAAATACGTTACAGCAACAACAAAAGTAACTTAACTATAAGAAAATATAAACAATATTTGCATAGCTGAGCTTTGAGGCAGCCAAGACGCTGAGCTATTCAAAGCAAATAAGTGATGCTGGTTTTGCTTGCTATTGTTACTTATTTTCCTAATGCTGTTTTGTTGTTGCTGTTGTTGTTTATTGTTTACTTTATTTTTATGTCAGTTTCTGGTATGCACGCAATCTTTGTCTTTGTCAAACCCATCGACCGACTTTCTACTTAAATTATCGCAACACATTGACGGATTTTCATGCAGCTACTGCAACAGCCACTTGGAAATTTTGTTGCTTTTAATACCATATTGTTGTTATTGTTAATATTTTTAGTGTAAACAGTGAAACCGCGCCAGTTTTATGACTTTCATTCGCCTTGGCTGACTTATAAGTTTATTGTAACATTGCTCGAAGCACACAAAGTCAAGACAAACAGTGACTTATAAAAGTGTGCACACATGGCCCAAGGGACTGAGTTGTATTAAGAGCGATTTTATGTCAAGTGATGCAAGTATTTCGAACATTGTCGTAAATTTTTCTGAAAATTGGTTCCTTTAGAGGTTAGAGTGCAAGAAGTGAAAAAATTTGGACGAATATTTTGTTTATAATATCGAGATTTATTCAATGCTGAAAATTTTAGTTAGAGTGTTTAAAGTGAAATATTTTCGGTTTCTTTTTTTTTTTGATAAAATATACTTTTTAGAAAAATGTTTTGTTTTTTGGATTGTGTATGGTAAAAAAAAAATTTTTTTTTTGGAAAAACATTTTTTGGCAAAACATTTTTTCTTTGGAAAAACAAAAATTTTTTCATTTAAATTCTTAGAAAATTATTTTTTTTTTTAATAAAATATACTTGTTAAAGTTTTTTTTTTTTTTTTGTATAACTTAAATTTAATTTGTTGAAAATTTTTCTGAACAATTTTACAATACTGGATGATACTCGACCGATTAGACCGAAGTGAAGAGAATATTGTTGCTGTTAATGCGATTTTTGCCGAAGACCTGGAAGAATCGATTCGGCGCCGATCTGAAGAACTTGGCCTATCTTATGGCACTTCTTGGGCAATTTTACGCCACGATTTTGGTTTGAAAGCATATAAAATACAACTAACCGAAGATTTAAAGCCGGCCGATGTCCCACAAGAAAATGAGAAAAATTGCTATATTTGGAAGACAAACTAAAGGCATTCACGAACAGCCATTACATCCATTGAAAACAACTGTTTGGTGCGGCCTATGGGCGAAAGGAATCATCGACCCATATTTGTTCAAAGACGAGGCAGGCGCCAATGTAACAGTGAATGGCGAGCGCTATCGCGCCATGACTTTGTGATGCCGGAAATTGAAGTCCGTGATCTCCACAACATTTGGTAACAAGAAGACGGCGGGCGGCACAGCTCGTGAAACAATGTGAAACAATGGGTTTACTGCGTCGTCGTTTCCGCGAGCAATTTATATCTTGGTCACCAAGATTGGGGGCTTTTATTTGTGGGGGTGTGTAAAGTCTAAATGTGTTGTGGATAAACCAGCTACAATTGTGGCATTGGAAGCCAATATTTCTAAAGGTATTCACGAGATGCCGATCGCAGTCCTCCAGCGAGTCATTCAAAATTCGTGTTTACGGCGCAGTTGCGGCCAACATTTGAAGGAGACTGTCTTTAAAAAATAAATGCTATGAATGGTTCTACATAATAATAATAATAAAAGAACTGGTACTGAAAAGGAATCAATGAGTCATCTGTGATTAAGTGTTGATGCTCAGTGAAGGGAGGGAAAATCAAATAGATATATAATCAAATAAAAATGTATAACTAAGTCGTTTTTCTGGAAGACACTTCCTTTTTTAAACACAAGCAGTCGACAAATCAACAGTAAAAGGGAGGAAAAATAAATAAGAGTTCTCATTAACCCCTTAACCTACGATTTAGATTCAAAGATGTTGGGCCGAAATCGTAAACTAGTTCGCACAGGTTTTTTTTTTAAATCATCTACTTTTAACCACACATCGGAAGCGGGCTATGCCCTTAATTGTAAGTTGTAAGAAGTGCAAGCAGGTTTTTTTGAAACCGTTGTGGTATGTGCTCCTAAATTTTCCACCATGGCAAGGTGATCCAAAGGACCTAAGCTGGTCAAAACAGTGACTGAGTGATCATCAGGCTTTTTTTTTTTGAGATCGCAGGGACCTCAAACATACAAAAAGTCTTTACAATAGCGACGGAAATATATATAGGGAATTACTGGGATAACAGCAGCACCCTCCGGGTCTAAAAGTATTCTAACTCTCACACGGGAACCGGCAATACAAATTCACGAAACTTAAATGAAATCGGTTGGGCGGTTTAAGAAACTAGCGAAAAAAATTTCGTTTAAAAATAATTAGAGCTCTCGGGCTCGAAAGTCTATTGTGCAGGTAAAAAAATCGATAACAGCACCTCCTCATCGAATCTAAAACTATTCCATCTTTCAACTTAAACCCAAAAATACACATCCACAAAATTTCTTTTCCAACCCATTTAGAACGGTTTGGAAAGTTACCGTAGGCGAAGAATTTCATATATTAAGATATCGATATCACTACTTTTTAACTACCACTCGTATTAGCAGAATGTTCTCATGTATTCCTATATAGCTTTTCAAAACTCTCTCTCACTTAAAATACTGTTGTTTTTTTTTTCATTTTTATCAGTGAAAAAAAGTTTCAAAAATAACTGTTATTTATATTCAGTTGCAAAGAAATACAATTTTTTTATTCATTTATTCGTTTGGCATTTTCTTCTAAACTTTCTATACTTCCGTCTACAACTTTAATGCTGAGTAAACAAAACAAACAGGCATTCATTCGTGAGGTGTGAACAGCCACCAGCTGTAAGAGCTGCTGCTAATATTTGTGAGTACAGAAGGTGTGAAATTGAACACCTTGTCTAGCTGTCTGTCTAGCTGTTTATTTGAAGCGATGAGTCTCAAAATATTTTCATTTTAATTCTAAGCGGATTTTGCAAGCTTAACAATTTCAGCGGTTAAGCATAGTGGGTAGATGCAAATGTGATGTACAAGCAGCACAACGATGGCGGATTTCAGCTGCTGCGGGCAACAAAAGTATTACAGGTATTATAACTAAGACGATCACCAACGATGTCAACTGTATTGAGAGTGGGGTGAGAATATGAAATAAATATAATATGAACATATTGGTAAGGTATTTGAAGGGCGTTGCACTTGAGACAGTTGAATGGGCAGGTGGTGCGTATGAGTGACTTGCAATACACCCAGATGTTGGAATGTTAAAAGGAAGCGTATTAAAAGCGAAAGTTTTCAATTGAAAAAACAAAAAAAAAACTACTTCAAATGAAGGGTTCCCTAGACAAATAAATAAAGGCCCATACTTCTGCTATTTTTTTATTATTTTTTGATTTTAAGTAAACCTAACATCTATTACTAAAGTATGAAATTAAATTAAATGAGCAGTTCACTCTCATTTTAAATCACTTTCTACCCACACTATTAAAGTGAATTCAACAGCCAGCTGGCACGCGTGCCATTTTTCTGCGAAACAATAGCAAGCGCGCAAATCTCATACATTTGCTTATAAATTTTATTTTTACATAAAATATTTATAGCTTTGTCAAGCTACGCACAATGTCAACTTGTGCATCAATTTTGGAAAAAAAGCCTTTTTGTTTTGTTTAATTTTAAGCGTTTCAGTAATGGTTGGCGCTTTACGCATGCAACAACAATATTGTTTGTATGTATGTGTGTCTGCCTGTGTACATAGAAAGCAAACGAGTGCAAAATTTAAAAATAGCAAAATATAAATGCCGTTGGTGCAGCAAAATAGCGAATGCGTGGGAGCATTTTTGGCAATGCCTGACAGTTTGCACGTCAGCGATGGCGATGGTGCATAATTATTGTTGAACTTCTAAAATATGTAGGTAAAATATTGGCTAATTCTAGGAGTATGATATTTATACTAAAATTTAACAAGTAATTTTTCCAATTGGTTTTTGCGTTTATTTTAAAGGAATCAATTTTTAAAACTTGCGTGTGTAAAATATTGAGAAAAATATTAGGGCACAGCCTCATGCGAAATATTTATAGAGGCAACTGATTTTCTCTACAAAAACTATATCTGCGACGTTGCCAATTTTCAGTTTCCTCATTTCCTTATTAACTCTATGATTTAAAAAACTTACAGTTTAGAAGTACAGAAGTGCTTAGTTATAGTTTCTTACTGAATAATTACGGGTGTTTGTTATAAATAGAAATAATGTTAATAATAATAAATGATATATAGATATACTCGAATACTTAAACAGAGATCTCGGCAAAGATCCATAACTATTTTTTTTCTGTAATGTAATAAAAAAGTATTTTTTAACCAGTTCAGGATCAATCAATTAATCTTCCAAATATTTCTTCAAACCTCAACTGATGAATGAAAGCATTTTTCTTTTCCTTTTATATTCAGTCTATGATTAACAAGAACCTTATAGACTACTGACTGCGCCTATGAGTTGGAATTGAATACAGTGAGCAGACACATCCAGAAAGTAAAACTACTCTGGTAATATTGGCTTACAAACAAATGAATAAAAAAAATGTATTAAACAAAAAAAATTTAAAAAAAGAATTTTTAAAAAAGTTAAAAAAAAATTAATTAAAAATAGGTTTATGAAAAAACAGATTATTTCAAAAAATTGTTATTAAAAATAGAATTATTAAAAAAAAATATTAAAAAGAATATTAAAAAAAATTAAATTATTAAAAATTAAACAAAACAAATGATTTCTTCAAAAAAGAAATATAAAAAAAATAATTATTAAAAAACAAAAAATTATTTAAAAAAATGTATTTAAGAAACACTTATTAACAAAACATTTACTTCAAAAACAGTATTGCATGGTTTAGATTTGTGCTGACACCACATTGCGCAAAGGTTTGACTATTTATTTCTGGGAAAAAATTTATTTTCTTATAAAAAATATAGGTTTTACTACAACAAAAGCCAAAGAACACCAAATTTCGAGCCTTTTAGACTTTATACAATTCAAAAATTTTTTATAAAAATGTCAAACTTTTTAACAGAAATCTTAAAAAACATTTGCTTATGCGGCTTTAAAAAAAATGTATTAAAGTATAAAAAACTTAAGTTTAAAATACGTCAAAATTTTCCAGCTGTGTAGAAGATTTATAAAACTCAGAAATTTTTTATAAAAGTTCCAAATTTTTTAATAAGAATTTCTAAAAAAATCTGTTTAAAACAAATTTTATTGAATTATAAGCTTAAAGTAGCTTAAAACTTTTGTTGTTTTTTAACAATTTGTTTCTCTGACGAAAACGAGTGCTTGAGTTTTGTTTTTGTTTTTTGTTTTGAGACACTTTAAGCATGAACAAAATTATACCAAAATCGAATAGGTGGAAAACTACATATGTACCTAGAATTTTTCGAAAAGTGTTGATGGAGATTTCCAAAACAAAAAAACCTAAAAAAAATTAAAATAATAAATAAATAATTAGCAAAAACTTTACAAAACGCCCCTGCACTATTATTCTGAGCACCTGCACATACATATATGAGTTATTTTTCAACATAGTCGCCGCTATCCACTTTGAAACAGGCTGGTTGAAGTGGTGATTCTCTAAAAATCTAATTAGCGTGTGAGGTAATCCAAATTAGGTGATGAGATACTTCTCGTACTTCTTCACCACCCCCTTTCACCTTCTTGTTAGTAGTGCGCCTTCACAAAAGTGAACACATGGTAGTCTGAAGGCACCACAACTGGGTAATGTAAGAGGGTGGTTCAAAGTGTCCCAGTCAAACCAATTCAGGTGTATTTTCGTGACGTTGGCTGAGTGAGGGCTGGCATTGTCGTTCTGCAGGGAAATTCCCTTTGCGTGTTAAATTATGTTTACGTTTTCACTGTAACTGATGGTATAACCCTGAGCCAGGTATTTATTTATTTTGGTTCCAAACCAACATACGGGTACCATGATATTTTTGGCTAAAATTGTGATCTTGAATTTTTTTGCGGAAGGCGTAAATGTATGGCTTATTACTCCAGTATCATAAACAGTTTTAACCTCATTAAAAATCTCAAGTGGAGTTTCTCCATTCACAACAAGGACCCGAATGGCACGAGATTTTATTGACATTTTCCCAAGTGATGCGACCGTGAAAGCCCCTGAGCGTTTACTTTCTGCAGATGCCTCGTATAATTATAAGAGCAATGAAAACACTGATATTTTAACTTTGGTTTAAATGAAATTGTCGAAAAAAAGATGCACTTTTTATGATTGCTTTTAATAAAAAAAAAACAGTTTGTAAAGAAAAAATAACTTTTTTTATTAATATTACTTTTTAATTAAATTATCTTTGTTTTAAATGTTTGAAATTAAAGTTTGTTTAGAAAAACTTTTTTTTATTAATACTTTTTTTTAATTTTCTTTTAATTTAAATTAGAAGTTTTAATTTTTTGAACTGTTTTTTTTTTTAATTTGTTCCTTTAAATATATTTTTCTGATATTTTATTTTTATGTTTTTTTTTTTAATTTTTAATATTTTCTAAGGTTTTTTTATTTTTTTTTTTTTGTTTTAATATTTTGTTTAATTTAATTTTTTTTTAATATTTTGTTTAATTTAAATAAAAAAAAATTTTTTGTGTTTTAATATATTTTTTTAATTTTTTACATGTTTTTTATCAAGAATTACCGCATAGAAAACAATTAACAGTATTATCAAACAGCTGCACATTTGATGCTGTTTACTCCACCCTACTTTACTCCAATTATTTTGTATACAGATGTCGTAGACAGAAATATCAAGATTAAAGTCCCAGTGAATAAAAAAAAAAAAAAAAAAATGATTGGCGCGTACACTTCTGTTAGGTATTTGGCCGAGCTCCTCCTCCTATTTGTGGTGTGCGTCTTGATGTTGTTCCACAAATGGAGGGACCTACAGTTTCAAGCCGACTCCGAACGGCAGATATTTTTATGAGGAGCTTTTTCATGGCAGAAATACACTCGGAGGTTTGCCATTGCCTGCCGAGGGGCGACCGCTATTAGAAAAATGTTTTTATTAATCTTGCTTTCACCGAGATTCGAACCAACGACCTCTCTGTGAATTCCGAATGGTAATCACGCACCAACCCATTCGGCTACGGCGGCCCAGTGAATAAATAGCATGGTCTAACTCTGTGAAGCGGTACTTGACACTAAAGCTTGTACAAAATCCATGACTTGGCCTGCCATAATTTTAGTTGCTTTTTCTTACTCTTACACGGAGTTCAGTAGCAACAAAAAGGTTTTGCAATATTGACTAATCATTTGAACCTTAGGTACGCTGTGAAAATCGCTATGCCAAAAGGTATGAAAAAAACCAATTTTGATTTATGTACGTACTCGAGCGTTCTTAGCTCTCAATGAAGGTCGGTTTTCCTAGTATAAAGATTAGCGTTTTGATCAAAAAAGCGTGCAACCCTTCAACGCGCGCTATTATCTTTCCCACTATACTTCAGTCATTTGCAATGTATCTTTTTTGCGATCTTCTTTATCGTTTTAACGTTGACTGTCCCCACTGGGGATACCAGGTCAAAAAACTCACCAAGTATGCACTAACTCCTGGTGTGGAGATGGGTAATAAAATTTATTAAAACAGAACCATTTTCTTGTTTAATTTATATATTAGAATAGCAAAATATTATCAGAAAATCAGCTCTCTGCATGCCGATAATGTTTCGTAAAGAATCCTACTGACCTCTAAACCACCCAAGCCAAGTTGGCCGAAAACTTTAAAAATTAATTTCTCGAAAAATGTAAAAAAATTAAAAAATTTTGTATACCTTAATCATTTATTTACTTCCAACTTTTACAAAAATATATTTTTCCGACTTTTGATGAATTTCTTGAGGTTAAAACAACAAGAAAAAACTATAATTTGAACAAAAAAGTGTTAAAATTTTTCATAATTTTAGATTATCCATTTTTATATAGAAAATATATTTGTTCATTTCCTACTTCTTTTTTCTAATACTTATTAACACATATTTTCTCTAGAGTCAATAGATTTCGAGCTAAAAATTCATGAAATTTATGAGGACTCAAAAGTTTGATTAGCAAAAACATGCAAGAAAATTGAAATTTTCCAAAATCGTGTGGCACTCTACAAATGCACTTCAAATGCCACAAAATTAGTAAGTAGTAACAAAATCTGAATTTCAAAAGTTCGCAGCCAGATGAACAGTAGTCCCAAGGTGCCTGAGGAACATGAAGCAAAGCAAATAACTGAGGGTACCAGTATAGATGGAGTGCAAACATTAGATTTTCAGTTGTTTATAATAAAGTTGTTATAATAAAATAAAAACAAAATTTTAGTGATTATCTCAGAGAAAAACAAAAAACCTCAGAGAGCAACTTCCAAATGTGGACTTCGTTAACAGGTCAGGTATGTGTAGATAGAGTTGGGGTACTAATACTGTTTTTTTTTTTCCTTTTCTTCTTGCAATGGTATCACAATGGTACCTCAATGTAAGAATTTGGTGTATCGCCCAAAAGGGCTCTCTCATGGACAGCAACATCCTAACTTGGATCTTTATAAGCTGGAAAGGAATTTCACTAGTGACCTCGACAAACCTGGCCTTAACAAAAATATTATATTTTTAAAACAATATTTGGCGATTAGTAGTATAAGATAAAATAAATCGATTATCCATACTATTTTTCCGCTATAACCATTCAGAGCAAAAATGCAAATAAAAACTGAGACTGAGTAAAGTTCAGCTTAAGACAAACGCAGTTTATATGGCGTCAAATCAATCGCTCCAATTTTGGATTAACTACCTGTTTTTAGAGAGAGAATAATGAGAAGGGATATCTAAATTGTATATATTTAAGTGCCATAACTTAGCTTTGGCGGCAGCATTTAGAGCTTAGCTGAAGAAGCTTCCCAACCGTCTTTAGTAGAGTAACAACCAATGGAAATTTCCATTACGATTCTTCAAACGAGTCATCAAAATAATTTACGGTGGCTACATCTACTAAACACCATTTGCAAATATTTGGATTTAATGGTAAATTGTTAATGGCAGAATCGGAGTTGGAGTGCTAAAGGTGTTCGAGAAATTTCTAATGGATGCGAATCGGGTTGTACAAATTTTATAGTCGTCATTTTTTTTCAAATCACCAATTACTAAAAAAATTCAATCGGTCTTAGTTCATTGCTTATTCTTTTGTAGTGAAATTTATTTACGTGTTCCCATATAAGTGTTTTGCTTTTTTACAGTTGACTACACTAGTATCCATATATATTTTTTTAAGAGATGCTTCGTTAAAAAAAAGGGTTTTAGATTGAAGCGAATATGGCAAATATTGCAGCTTGTTGCTTTATGATCGATTTGAGCACTTCTTTCCTTGAATGCATAAACTACACTAGTGTACAAATATTTTTTAAAAAGTGAAGCTTCTTTAAAAAAAAATGTTTTTTCCATTGAAGTGTTTTTAATGAAGTGAATATGCCAAAAATTGTAGTTGGCCGCCGCTTTATGTGCGATTTGGACACTCCTAAGAGTAAAATTTTTGTAATGAACATTTCTATATTTTTTGTTGCAAAGTCAACTAAAAATAATGAATAAAAATGAAAATATTTGAAAAAAATGTCCTTATTTTTTAATTTAAGGTCGCTTATTCAAAAATTATTATACCGACCGATATACAAAATAGATTCATGTTCATATTCAAAGAAGTGGAATATACCTTTTGAACGACGACCATACAAAATTGTTAATTTTATTCGCTTTTCTGGAGTTGTTTTTTGCATTAATTGCAAGAAGACATAGAAAACAGATTTTTTGGCTACATCTCGAATACTCTTCTTTCAAATAAAAAATGAAACTCATTTTCGCATTCAGCGAAGCCAAAATTATATAAAAAAAACTTTTTAAAGTACTTTGCTTTTGTTAACTAGTATCATTTATTTTATTTGAGTAACATTTGTAAAATGTTACGTTCACCGAATTTCGAACGTCAATACTAAAATATTTATTTCTACATCTCACACTTGCTCATATCACAATAAAGCCCCATATATGTATGTATGTGTGTATGCATACGAATTGCTGCTGAGCCCTAACCCATAGGCATGTTTGTGTGTATGGTATATATGTGAGATGCGTGAAATACGCCTACACTGTGTGGGGTACCATTAGTAAACCCAATTTCGACACGTCATCATCAATTCATACTTTTCTTAAAAAGAGTATTATTTTAATGACCTGTAACGTAGCCTTTGGGTGAGCGCGTGTGTGTGTGTAAGTGCGAATAATGCTCAATTTCACTGCTAAAAGTATACTGTAACGTGTTACTTTAGGTTTCAAGAAATGGTGAAGGGTCATACACATATACATATAAACATCCATGCATACATACATGCAAACATATATCCATGTACACATATATACCTGGAAACATACATACATACATACATTCATATCTACATACATAGGTGCCAATGATTTTGATCTCACTGCCATATTTTGGTGTTATTTTATTGTATAATCTTCAACATATTTTTATGCCTCATTTCGACGTACGTGTTTATTTTACAAAACACATAAAATATTGTAGCATACGCCTAGGCGTCAATAAGAGAGCAAGACAGATGAAGGATATTTATTGCAAGCAAATACTGCCCTGCAGTAAATCGAGCCCGTGTGGGACTTGTTTCTTAGGGAACGGTTTCGAGTTTTACTCTGTTCTCTTGCAATACTTTCCACAGTCGACTTCACAAGTCGAGAATACCTCAGAGGTCGTCACAGCTTACTCGCACGAGGAATGCGCTGATCATCACGCTTTTAAAATTAGTCGTTGTTCACCAACACATTCTCAGCTGTTTTATACTGTGCTATACAATCCCATTTTCAATTTTCCGATCACTGGTATACTTTCACGTAGCGATGTCCTACGAAAAGGCTATTATCACCTCGGAAAGCGTGCTGATCGGAAATTGAAATTTACTTGACTCGAAACTTGTTTTTGGCTGGAATAAATGCATCTCTATTTAATCATTTGAATTCCGTATTAAATTCTTGGATTTTTTAGTGAGTTTTAGGGCGGCTCAATAATAAAGCAGCAAATTAAATTATTTCTCTTATTTATTTGCCGATATTTCGACCTCAATTAGAAGTCATCTTCCCGATTTTTTTGAGGTGTCTGACCGAAAAATGTTTAAAACTAAATATTTGGAGGTGCTAACGTAGTTAAATAATTTTAGTATGAAAATATAATATTTAAATTTAAAAGTCGAGCAGTGGTGAGGTTACCAGTTTGAAGTATTTTTCTTTTTTGATTGTTAATTAGTTTTTAGTTTTATAAAAGTGTAGGTTAGGTTAAATTTGGTTATACTGTCAGGCTGAAGCCACGCAGGAAGCATTTTGGTCCTTAGCGATACCAGATCAGGGTCCTGTTTTCGTAAAAGTAAAGGTCATTACTGATTTACGTGGATCAAAATTTTAAACTTCATACAAAAATTAGAAAATTTCCCCAAAATTTCTATTATTCAGTTTTAAGTAGAATTTCTAGAAAAATTTTGTATGGCTTATTAAATTTTAATAAAGTGCAAATTTGAAGTTGCTAAGATATCAGGTTGATTTTTTGCCTGGAGATGTTGCCAATTTTCTCCTATAAAAAATGCACAACATCTTGTTTCTTTATATGGGCTCAATATGCCACACCATCTGGTGAGAAAAATGCCAAAAATCAGCGAGAATTTTAAGCCAGTTGAAACTTGCACTTTGTTGTATTGTTATGAAATTTATTGGGCTGTAAGACTATGAAACTTCCAATTTTTTTTTTTTTGTGTTTTAGTTTTTTGAGAAATCCTTGTCAAAAGGTTTGAAATTTTAATGAAAATTTTTCGAAGTTCTATAAGTCTTTGTTTTTTGGGATTAATATGGTCTTTGTTATAAAATGAACTGTGTTTTTATAAAAAAATAAATGAAAATAAAGAATCAAAATTTGTCAAAATATTGGTTTTCGCGGGCCATCTGGTCATATACTTGAAATGCTCCGCAGTTGAAAGTGCCCTAAGACTTAGAACATCTTATAGGCTGCGGTTGACCAAAAAAATTGTATAATACATCAATCCAGAAATAAAGCAGGGGCCGCATATTGGATCGGTCGATCTCGGAAGAGAAAGAAAATTTGATATCCTCATAAGCGATTATAAGATTTACACTTCGCAGACAGTTTAAAAATGAAATTAGAACCAAATTGTGGAAGCTTTTTCGAGAAACTCTAACTCACGGAACCTTATGGAATTGCAGCTGTAAGAGGCAGCTATTTTTAAGTCAAGATCTACTCAAATAAAAGTGAGATGTTGGCCAAGTTGGAAACCATTCTTGAAAACATTCAATCTGCCGACTAACAAAAAAAGTATTCAAGAATGTTACAAATTCATAAATCGCTTTAGCAACACAGCGTTCCGTGATACATAAAGTACAACCGGGAAACGAACAGACGAGTGAGTGAGGAAAGAGACTCAAATAGGTAAAGAGAAATTAAATCGTTTTCGTTATCCAAAGTTGAGAAAATGACTTAAACAGTTATTAATATCTCAAAAAGAACCCTCTGAGGTTCGTTTTTGTTTTGACAACCCTCGCTGAGCAAAAAACATGAATCTCAGAAAGAAACAAAGAGCTTCTCAGAGAAATAAAAACTGGGTGCAGAACTGTTGAATATATGATCACGACGCTCAAATCGCCCCATAACGATTGCAGCAGAAACTACACAAATGAAGAAGTGCTTAGGTCCGCTCCACTCTTTCTGTGAGAATTAATGAAAAATTCGGGGAATACAACTGAAGCGCCATCGGGTGAACTATGATACTTCTGCAACGATGTAGAACCTTCGGACAGAGTCTCGCTGAATGGACTGATGGAGTTCGCTCAAGAAAATCGGGATGGTTTAAGAATATGTAGAGGCAAAACTGTGCATCACAATCGGTCACTAAGGACAGTTAGTAGACTCTGTTGACCAACAGACTGAGGCTAGATTAAATCTAAATGTAACAATTTATCGAGACTCTCAAGCTAGAAAATAAGTTATATTTTTTCACATGGAAGTATTTTGGGTGTTTTTTTTTAGTTTTAATGAAAATTGGTTTATTTTTAGGTTTGAATATAATAAAAAGTAAAGTGGAAAATTTTTGAAACATTTCATAGTTTTGAGATTTATTTCAAGTTGAAAATTGTATGGAGCTTGTTAAGATCAATTGTATTCGGTCCTTTTTAACATTTTTAAAAATGTATTAGGTGCGCAACTAAGTTTTCGCTGTTTGTCAATAAATGCCGCCAGCAGTGTGTGCTAGTCGATTCTAACATAACCTAAACGTCATAAATCAAGCTTAGACATATGGTAAACAAACCGTTTCGACACATTAGTGATTTTGTTTTGGTATCAAATACCTACTTTTGGTTTTGTGAAAATGTCTGATTTTGTGCCGAATAATCGTCATTTGAGGGAAGTGTTGACTTTCCTCCTTCATTCGAGAAAAACGGCGGCTGAAGCGCATCGAGAGCTACAAAAACTTTATGGAGATGCTGCTTTAAGTAAAACAACGTGCCGAGATTGGTTCCGTCGCTTCAGAGACGCTGATTTTAATGTCCGTCTGAAGGAAGGACCGTTCGCGTGAAGGAAGGCCAAAAACCTTCGAAGACGCTGCATTGGAGCCATTGCACAATGAGGATCCGTGTCAAACGCAAGAAGAGCTTGCTTCAGTATTAGGGGTTACCCGCCAATCAATTTCCAAGCGATTGCAGGCTTTGGGAATGATTCAGAAACATGCGACTTGGGTTCGTTATGAGTTAAAACCAATAGATGTTGAACGTCGTTTTTTCTCCTGTGAAAAACTGCTCCAGCGGCAAAAAAAGGAGGGGTTTTCTTCATCGCATCGTGACGGGTGATGAAAAATGGATTCATTACAGCAATCCAAAGAAAAGAAAGTCATGGGGGCTGCCCGATCATGCTTCTATACGTCGTCGCCTCGGCCGTATATTCACGCTGCGAAGGTTATGCTATGTATTTGGTGGGACCAAGTTGGTGTTATTTATTATGAATTGTTAAACCCAAGCGAAACCATCACTGGCGATCCGTATCGACTTCAATTGATGCGATTGAGCCGAGCCCTGCGCGAGAAGCGGCCACAATACGCGGAGAGGCATGAAAAAGTGATTCTACAGCAAGGCAACACTCGGCCTCACGTTGCCAAATCCATTAAAACCTACCTGGAAACACTGAAATGGGAAATCCTACCCCACCCGCCATATTCTCCAGATATTGCGCCGTCCGATTATCACCTGTTGCGATCGATGGCACATGGTCTAGCTGACCAGCAGTTCCATTCATAAGAAGACTTCAAAATGGCTTAGGTACAGATAGGTACATTAATCTCAGGTGAGAATAACGATTTTTGCCTTTACAGCCTTACTGTTCCACTCTGCAGCTTTTTCATTGTTTAAAAGAAGCAATTACTGTAAAAAAGATTGTATCTGCCCTGTGTCTCTGTAGGGTGGCTAAAGTTTTTTTACACAATTTAGCGGTAAATACATTATTTCTTCTAGACTCGCTTTATTTCCATGTATTTATGCATATATCGTGTATATACATATGAGTACTCATACTTATATAGTAACTTTCTGTACTCAACTTTTTTATGCGTTTTTTATTTTTCCTATTCAGTCGCATAAAAAACTAAAGCATTGGCGCCTGATCGAAATTTAATCTGCTATTAATTCTCAACATATTTACATGTCTTATATTTATTTGCTACCTATTTTTTCTCATATTTTGCATAGACCTATTTTCTTTCTATTTGTCGCTTCATTAACGTATATCTTGCGGTTAACCTTTAACAGCTCTTTCAGATAATCATACCTTTTATCTGTACACACTTACATGCATACATACATACACACATAGGCAAATTTATTTCATACACACATACATATTTCTGCTTTGGCATAGAAATATGTACATAAATGTATTTGCTAGTACGTCTTGGCTCTCTCTAAAGTCTATTTGCGTGTGGTTATTGCACGTTTGCTGTAATTGAAGTCAATTTTTATTGACAGCTATAAAAAGTATAATTGAATGTATCAAATATCAATAAAGATGAATGTAAATGCAAGGATGTCGGTCTGAAAGTTTTAACCAGAGTGAAAATTCCGCAAAGAATCTATTGCAATTTCAAAGTGTCGTAAAAGAAATCATAGACCGTAATACGTATTAAAATATGCTTAAATACGCATGGGGCCGTAGGGTGTGTCGATATTGTTTTTTTGTGGTCTTCGAGGATTTGATAGAATATTTAAATAGTCATAGTCCACCTTGATAATACCCGGAATTTCCACATCACATGCAAGGAATGGAAAAATACGTTAAATTGCTTATTAATATTTTCGACGTGTTGTAGAGAAGGATCGGGATCAAGTTATAGCGGCAGTATTAGAAAGTAGATTCCAATTGAAGAAAGGCCTCGCACTGAAAGCGAACAAAATTTTAAGCCTGGGAAACAGTAAAAAATATGTACCTTTGCATGATAAACTAAAATTGTGACTTTGTGAATAGAGAATTAAAGAATTATCCGATTTAGTTCGAAAAATGTGACCCTGTATATGTGTAGTATGACTGCACATCAGGTTTAAAAAAAAATGTAAAACATTTAAGGAAATAATATTGTAGTTTAGATCAAAAGAAGTAAGAAAGACTAGATAAACATGGGTCCGCACACTAACGGTTTGGAAGTTATTGGGTTGGGGAATAAGTTCATAGCGTTTTTAAACTTTCTTTCTGCTCTACAAAACTATATTAATTGTATTTCTGAGGTATTTCATTTTTATTAGTTTTAAAGCTTAGAAATGAAATACCCTGGAGGAAAAAATCAACATTTTCGCCACCTGGTCTTCTTTGCTTTTCATCGAAGCCAAAAAGCTGCCGAAGCCACTCAGGACATTTACGACGTGTATGGAAAAGGTGTCATAGGCGAGTCTACAGCACGGAAATGGTTTGCAAAGTTCAAAATGGCACCGAAAACACGATCCGCAGCGGAAAGCCTTCTGAATTCGATAAAAAACGTCTCAAATCACTTTTGAAGGAGAACAGTCACCAAACCAATTTTGAGTTGGCGGAAAAAATGAACTGCGATCATAAAAAGATTCTCATTCACCTTCATTTGCACCTTCATTCAATGAGATTTACCGAAAACTTGAGAGCCTGGGTGCGTCACGAGCTCAACGAAAAAAACAAAGTCACTTTCAAATTGCTTCTCAGCATATCGCCCGTCAGCGAGCAACATGCAATAATAAACAACGCTTTTTGTACCGAATCGTCACGGGAGATGCGAAATGGAACGAGATACATCAATATGAAGCAAAGGAAGGAGTGGGTGGCTCCAGGAGATACGCCAAAGTCGAGAGTCAAGCCAGGTCTTCATCCAAAGAAGATCATGATCTTGTGTTTGGTGGGACAGGGAGGGCATGATGCACTAGGAAATATTCAAAAATAATGTCACGATCAACAAGGAGCTCTAAATTGCCCAGCTACACCGCGTGAATGACGCTATTCGACTGAAAATACCTGATCGACATGGTGAAATCATACTCCTTCACGACAATGGCAGTCCCCATGTTGCATGAGTACAATTTGAAGATTAAGTAATCGGCTCCTAAGTTACATCAATTAGCAATTTCCCGTTTGGATACTCGGATATATACATTGCCGCTAAAAAAGTTTCGTTCAAGCACTCAATGCATTCTTCTCCCTATAACCAAATGAATGAAAGAAAATAGTAAAACATAAAAAATACTTAAGAAAATCGATAACTTTGCGACATCAGAGTTGAATTGTAATAAGCCTGTTTTTTTTTTGAGTTTTTTATCATTTTTTTTTTAATGGACTTTAAAGTTTCAGTATGAATGATAACTCGAAAAATTATTATAAATCTATTGGTAGCGGCTATGAAAGAGGAATATAAGGAAAATTAAAAATGGAAGTTATTTATAATTATCCATTTTGAAACATGTGAAAAATGAGCTTTGGAATTTCTATGCTACAATGTCTCATGTAAAACCTTAAGTCTCTTTAAAAAAAATGGGCGTCCTGGTTAAAACCACAAAATTCAAACTCAGTACCACTGGGCTCTAGTAATGGACACGTTTTCGATTTGCTTATGGGTGAGAGACATACATACTGTCGCATAGTGTATGCAATATGGCTTCATTTTCAAGTATCCAAAATAAATCCAATAAAGCACAAATTACGACAGCAAAAAAACAACAACACGTGCCAACAGAGCCACTATCGCTTAACGTTTTTCAGCACCAACGGCTGAGAAGACAGGCGAAGGTTATTTGCAGCTGCTCTTGTTGCTGTTGGCCATAAAATAGCATATCCTGCATTGAGCTGTCAGCAACAGTAGCAAGCAACTGCCGAAAATCACGCTAATTTAGTACAATATCGAAGTTAGAAGCGGAAGTGAAAATAAAGAGGAAGTATGAAGAATTTTCTACTCGCTACTGTTGATGGCATTTTTTCCACATTTTTGTTGTTGCAGAAAGTCAGTCATCTGTAAGGGGGAAATACGCAGGAAACGTGCATACTATGACAGGAAGTGAGTGGTAAAAAATGAGGGAAGAAACTACGAGTAGAAGTAGAAGAAAAACTTAGCAGTGTTGTTGGCGCTGTTACTGCAGCAGCTGTTGGTGAGCTGTCCTTTAGTGTAGAGGGGGCGTATGAGTAACTTACGAAGCGGCGAAAAACAATTTAGCGCACTTGGCCACAAAGAGAAATATAAAAGCAGACGAAAGAATATGGAGCAGTAGACAGATAGTTAGCAAAGATGGAAAATATTTTGAATAAGAGTAGAGGAAAAATATAACTGAAAGAAAAAAATTGTATATGTACTTCTATGCGAAAGCGACTTCAAACTAAATGGAAACATGAAAATTGCGGCTGAAAGTTTAGTACTAGCATTTGAGTAAAAGCAAGAATAACATGTCGACGCCAATGGGTCTGGACGTCAGTTGATATTTTCGGACTGTTGCAGAAAGGAACGTAGATAAACACGCAAGACAGACAGCAACTAGATAAATATGCTGAAAGGGCAACAAACATTTAAAACGTGCCACAGATACTCAGAAAAGTTAATGGCGCATGTGCATACAAATATACATACACACATACATATATCTGTATGTACACAAGTGAAGGAAGATAGACACTCATTGGGACACTATGCCAGTCATAAAATGCCATTAAATATCATAATAAAAATCGCAATAAAAGGAATTGGAAATAGAGGGTAGTGTGGACGGCATTTGGTCTAGGTTATGCGAAACTGCAAAGAATGAGAATGGAGTATGGCCAGCACTTGGTCTAGGTTATGCATAGATAAACTAAAATAGTCACTCAGCTATTTCGCCTAGAACGAATTATTTTGCATATCACGGAAGTAGCATTGAAAGAGTGTCTCATCACAAATCAGGGTACAAAAAGTCTGGCCCTAAACCTGCACTGGTTTTATGCGCCACGCTTTTATGCCATTCCGTTATTATGCTATAAGAGCTTATTGGTATGCTGCTATGGCTTCTTCTCAATAATTGGTTTAACACATTAGCGCACGTGATATCGTTCATTTTCATTGTGTGCCAAAGCTATCAAACTTTAAACTATTTTATAACATTTACCACTCATTTAACTTCTTATTACCATTAGTTTTTAGAATTATTATGCGGTAATGGCAAAGGCACCCAGTGTGATATTTCTATGAGATTTGTTTAAATGTTTACATTGCCACGTAAAATTTTTTATTATGTTTTTTATGCAATTTTTTGTTATTTGTGCTGTGAAATATAAATTTAATTTTGTATCATTTTTTTATATTGGGAAATCGCGCAATAATATGGAACAAATTATATATTTGAATAATTATGCAATGCTGTGGCGCAGTCCGAGCGAACTGAATGCACAGAAGAACATTTATAACATGAGGAATGATATAAAAATTGGGAATGATGCTATTGCAATATTTAATAATTCGATTTAATGCCTTTTTTATATATTTTTTTCAACTACGTAGAGTTTGCAAGGTCTGTTGGCGTTCGATGGTTTATCCGACCTTGGGTAGATTTCTCTTTCTTTTAGTAATATTTTGGTAACCCTATTCAGGAATTATGTTAAATTAAGACACTAGCTGATTTTTAAGAGCATCGATACTGTATTCTGATAATTACTCAAAAGTAAAACAGCTCCAGATACCCGGGTATCGAGCAGTGTGAGTAGCTTGATACTCACCCGACACTCTGTCATTGCTCAACTACTCAAATGTTTGTTCAAAATTGTCGAGCTTCTGCACAATTTTAAGCCCTCTAAACCAAATTTGTCAATTTTATTTATCAACATTTATTTAGCTTTCCAGCGACATTAACACTGTGTCTAAAAAATTTGGAAAACTTTAAAAAAGTACTGCTAAAAAAATCAAAATAATCAAAAGTGTTGCTTGAATTATTCAAAATTGCTCGATATACTCAAATTCATACTAGAAAATTTTCGAGTAATGAGCATTGAAAAGACGTGCGAGTACTAGTTATTCATTTGTCCGGACTGTTCGGACTCTTCAAAACAACTCATTTCTAGATATCAAATTGAAAAATGACCAAACTTAAACTAAAAAATAATAAAATAATTTTTTTTTTTATTTTTACTTATGAAAAAAATATCGGACATTCATTATATGGAGACATGGTCCGGAAAAAAATGATCCAAAATATACCAGAATCATGAGCGACTTCAAACTTAAAAATTCGCCAAATTTTTTTTTTTAATTTTCAATAAAGAAACTGGAAACCTGATCAGAGAAATGTTAACTGCGCACCCAGATATGGGTGTATTTCGTCGCTCCCACGTTCCCTAAGCATTTTGCATGCCTGCAAGATCGCAAAGACTTCTGCCTGAAAAACACTTACAGAATTCGGTCATTCTAAGGTTTATCTATAGGCTGATTTAGAGAAAACCCCTGCTCCGACTCTCATTCATCTTGGAACCGTCAGTGAAGACAAAGCTACCAGCTTCGGTGCTCTCGCTCCAATCCAACCTACCTGGAAACACTTCCCTAGCACGACCCTCAAACTTCAGTTGGTGTATAGTGAGATCTGTCCGAAGTTCAGATAAATACAGGGTTAACTGCGTAAAAATGCTACCCTTTCCCTTGAGAGGTTGCCTTCAGACGCCAACCTCGTTTAACTTGATTGCACTTTCAGCAGCGAGAGATACGTTATTTCGATGGGACGTATATGCAAACCGGCATTCAGGGTACACGAATTGGCAGAACCATCTGATAAAAATGCAGATATCTTTTGAGGATATCCTGTTTATCTCTAACAATCTTAAGGCTTCATGAATAGCGTTTATTTCCGGTTCAAAAACGCTACAGTGATGCGGTAGTTTAAAGGATTCACTGATAAAAAGCTCTTCGCAATATTACCCTGATCTTACACTGATATCCATTGTAGATCTTAACGGGTGTGTTGAATGATGGAGATGTTCACGGAGAAATTCCTTGCGAAGCAGAGAATGGGAGGTTGATAATCACAATCACTGGGTATATCCATATAGGAGCTTAAGATGGTTCAATACCCATGTGTGACAGTCTTCCATTGTGAGCTCGCTCTGCGCCTTAAAGCGGAACAGGTAGCAGAGTATTTGGAGAAGAGATGGTAGAACCTTATACAAGTCAAAATCTGCTGATCCGATTTGTCTAAATAGGGTATCTTTGAAAAGGTTATAAGCCAGACGAAATATATATTTGATTACTTTTATAATTTTGATTACTTTTATAAAGATGCAGTCTCACATAAGTTATCACTGTCTAAAGAAATACTACCAGGCAAAAAATAAAATATTAACGAATTTACAGATACTAATTGCCCAAGAAAGTTAAATTCTTTCTGAATTTGAAAATATTTGTTTTCAAGTGCTTTAAGCTAAATAGAAATATTTTCCGGAAAAAAATTATCCAAAATATACCAGAATCATGAGCGACTTCAAACTTAAAAATTCGCCAAATTTTTTTTTTTTAATTTTCAATAAAGAAACTGGAAACCTGATCAGAGAAATGTTAACTGCACACCCAGATATGGGTGTATTTCGTCGCTCCCACGTTCCCTAAGCATTTTGCATGCCTGCAAGATCGCAAAGACTTCTGCCTGAAAAACACTTACAGAATTCGGTCATTCTAAGGTTTATCTATAGGCTGATTTAGAGAAAACCCCTGCTCCGACTCTCATTCATCTTGGAACCGTCAGTGAAGACAAAGCTACCAGCTTCGGTGCTCTCGCTCCAATCCAACCTACCTGGAAACACTTCCCTAGCACGACCCTCAAACTTCAGTTGGTGTATAGTGAGATCTGTCCGAAGTTCAGATAAATACAGGGTTAACTGCGTAAAAATGCTACCCTTTCCCTTGAGAGGTTGCCTTCAGACGCCATCCTCGTTTAACTTGATTGCACTTTCAGCAGCGAGAGATACGTTATTTCGATGGGACGTATATGCAAACCGGCATTCAGGGTACACGAATTGGCAGAACCACTACGTTGTACATTCCAAGCACGAGCTGTAGTTTGGTTTGATATGTTTAATAAATAATTTTTTTTTAAATCGCTCGCAATTATATTTAAAATATATCTGTAATATTTATCTACTACTAAAACATCGTACTTCTTTATTTATTTATTTTTTATACGCGCGCACACCCTTTTAAAAATATGTGCCTATGTATTTTTTGTATTTGTGTCTATGTATTAAAGCTTTCTAAAACTCTTTTTATTTGATACCAATATTGCAATTTAATAACCACATTTAATTAATTAATATATTATATACACTCATAGGTCTGTGACAGCAATTATTTGTCATACGTTAAATTTTATCTCTTTCTACCTATACCTACCTATATCTTCATCTCTATCTCTTTATCTATATCTATCTCTCTCTCTCTCTCTATCCCTATGTCTAACCCTATCTCTATCTTAATTTCTATATCTATCTTAATATCTATTTCCATTTCTGTCCCTATTGCTATCTCTACCTCTATATCTAACTATATCTATATCTCTATCTCTGTTTCCATCTTTACCACTGTGTTCTGTCAATCTAAATCAGATTTTTTTTAACTAATTCTAATTGAACAACATGTGAATTATAACTTTTAATTTTTAAGAACTGTATCTCTATCTCTATCTCTACCTCAGCCTCTACTTCTACCTCTGCCTCTACCTCTATCTCTACCTCTATCTCTATCTCTACCTCTACCTCTACCTCTACCTCTACCTCTACCTCTACCTCTACCTCTACCTCTACCTCTACCTCTACCTCAACCTCTACCACTACCTCTACCTCTACCTCTACCTCTACCTCTACCTCTACCTCTACCTCTACCTCTACCTCTACCTCTACCTCTACCTCTACCTCTACCTCTACCTCTACCTCTACCTCTACCTCTACCTCTACCTCTACCTCTACCTCTACCTCTACCTCTACCTCTACCTCTACCTCTACCTCTACCTCTACCTCTACCTCTACCTCTACCCTCTACCTCTACCTCTACCTCTACCTCAGCCTCTACTTCTACCTCTGCCTCTACGTCTACCTCTTTCTCTATCCCTATCTCTATCTCTATTTCTATCTCTGCCTTTATCCCTATTTCTGCCTCTTTCTACGAATATCTAAACCAGATATTTTTTTTAACTAATCCTAATTGAACAACATCTGAATTAGAACTTTTAAATGGTAAGCACTGCAATACGCTCATGAAGTTCCGCTTAAACTACGCATTTAGTCGGCCTACATGCAAAATAAGTATATCTCATTATGCTTATGTTTCCAATTCATTAATAGGATTTGCCAAGTAGACCCAATGGTTGTAGTTTGCTTTCGAAAGCACATTCCATTTCTTCTGAATAACAAAACAATGAAGTGAATGTGGGCATAAGCATAACCTAATAGTATTGCGTCTTTATTGCATAAAACATGGAAGAGCGAAGAAACGTAATACTATATGTTCGTAAGAGAGAGAGAGAGAGAGAAGCAAATGGCGCAGGAACATCGAGAAAGGCCTCCATTGGTATTACGGGGCTTAGTGTAGCGTGTAGACACAACTTGACCTCGTCAAATCCCATGCTATCGGCATTCAAATGGCTTTCTTACCAAATTGAAAACTACAACAATAAAAGTGGCAACTGAAAATGCGAAGAACAAAATGGTTTTGCCAAAGACATATGTAGAAAGTTTGCGTGTGTAGGTTTAAATACCTAACTATACACACACACATATACATATATTTATTTACGAAAATGTGTTTGCAGGAAAATACGCAATACCACAAAAAAAAAAAAGAAAATACTTTAAGCACAAAAATGTGCCCGATATAGCCATTTAATATGAACTTTGGTGCTCGTATAAAGAAATCGTAAAAAATTCGTAAGCATAAAAGCGTAATAGCGAAGTGGTGACTGGCACAATGCAAAGGAGTGGAAGGAAGAGTGCATAGGCTTGAAAATAATAAAAAGACAATAGACTGCTAAAGCCACACGAAAATTGATTTGCTAACGCAAACCATGATTTCGCTAAGGCTGCGGTATGTGAACGTTAAGCACACTCTTAGGCGCACGAGCTGAAAAGCACCCAAAACAAACAAAAAATCGATCCACCCACAAGCGCTTTCTGGCCTCTCGCACAAGTAGATGTGTAAGTACTTAGAGCTCCTTTGGACGCGAGTAGTACCTGGAATTATACCTGCCAAGGCACAAACAAGGCTAAAACCGCAACCTACATGCACGCACACACATGCACACTTATGCATAAATATGTATGCCATATTTGTTGTATATTTGGGTAATCGGCGCACCTTAGAAACTAAGAAAATTATATACATACTGAGCTTTGTATACATTTCGGCATATCTTCCATTTGGTTCTGAACTTTTTTGTTATTTTTTCACAGTTTTTTACAAAATTTTTCCTACACTCGCACCACCTAAAATAGAAAATACGAATGCCAAAAAGTTATAGGCAGCTTTTCATTTGATACGCCTTCACTCACGTGTCGTAGCTCAAAGCAGGCGCGGGCTTAGGGCATGAAAAATGGTCAAGTCAAGTCAAAGCAGCGCGAATTTTTTTGGCATTATGAGCAACCAAAAATGACATTGTCCCGGAAACTCTTAAGGGATTGCTGTAAAAATGTAGAATTCATGAGTTGGAAAGTAAGAGCGAACAAATTGTGTAACTTTGTGTGCGTATATACTAGACATTAGGATGGGTACAATACGTACTATTCTTCCAAGGAAACCTTGAGAATGACGTATTTTATGACTTGTAACAAAAAATTTTAACTCAGCATGGAGTTATTCAAGAATTGCATAGTTTTGAAAAATCCACTTAATATCGATTCTTTATAAAAAAAATTATTGTAGTATATAAATTTTTGTTAGCAAATAGTCTTAAATGATAATTCATGGCAAACTCAATTAAGATATTAAACATAAAACAAATTAAAGAAAAATCGTATGAGACATGGCAGAGTCTCAAAAATTTCGATAATAGTCATGGATGCAGCCACAGTTTACAATTTCGCTAAAATTTTGCTAGTAAACTTAGAAAAATTTGGAAATTTTTTTCGCAATAGCAAAAATCAAAAATTACCCTAACAAGAGGTCATAAAACCTTAGGTAGGTAGGTAGGTTTGGCAGCCGCATCGCACATAGGAACAACGATGCCACTTAGACAACAAAATGGGTCCGTTGTGCGCCGCCGGGGTTGGGCTACACTTCCCCTTCCAGATAGAACCATCCTGAGCTTTGGACAAAGCGTGAAAGGTTACTGATACCTTAAGTGTATAGATCATCCATATTCGTTGAAAAGTAGGATCTTAAATATCGGTTCCTGCTTTTGGCTAGAACCCCATGTGCAAAACAGATATTGAATTGTTTCCAACTCTTCTTAATTTATACAGCTACGACAGAAATCATGCATGTAAACGCCTAATCTCCTTGCGTGATTTCCTATGAGTCAATATCTTGAAAGGGCCTCTACTAAGGTTCTAATTTGAAGTCTACTAAATTTTATAATATTTTTGGCTAGACGTAAATTTAGCCTTGGCCATGTTTACCTAGCAACTTCACAGGTATTGGCACTAATTCACCTTCGATTTACAGAATTGATTAGTGCACCTATAACAAGAGGCTTACAAGTTGCGAGAGGTACCCCCATCAAATTATTTATGTTTGGTAGGAGAAAGGACCTGCTCTTGCAAGTTAGTCAGCCCTACAGTTCTCTGGTATATCTCTGCGGCCTGGGACCCAGATTAAGATAATACGACACTGTTTAGCGACTTCAATAAGAGATTGGCGACAATGTAGGATACTCCTTGATGTTATATAGAGTTCATCCAGAGTCCGTAAGGCAGCTGGGCTGTCTGATAAAAATGCAGATATCTTTTGATGATATTCTGATTATCTCTAACCATCTTAAGGCTTTATGAATAGCGTTTATTTCCGGTTCAAAAACGCTACAGTGATCTTACACTGATATCCATTGTAGATCTTAACGGGTGTGTTGAATGATGGAGATGTTCACGGAGAAATTCCTTGCGAAGCAGAGAATGGGAGGTTGATAATCACAATTACTGGGTATATCCATATAGGAGCTTAAGATGGTTCAATACCCATATGTGACAGTCTTCCATTGTGAGCTCGCTCTGCGCCTTAAAGCGGAACAGGTAGCTGAGTATTTGCAGAAGAGATGGTAGAACCTTATACAAGTCAAAATCTGCTCCGATTTGTCTTAATAGGGTATCTTTGAAAAGGTTATAAGCCAGACGAAATATATATTTGATTACTTTTATAATTTTGATTACTTTTATAAAGATGCAGTCTCACATAAGTTATCACTGTCTAAAGAAATAATACCAGGCAAAAAATAAAATATTAACGAATTTACAGAGACTAATTGCCCAAGAAAGTTAAATTCTTTCTGAATTTGAAAATATTTGTTTTCAAGTGTTTTAAGCTAAATAGAAATATTTTCACTGAGAAATACCATTTTTAAAATCAATTTCAGTACTTTCGGGTACCCAATAATTCTGTTTTGAGTTAAAAACTTGTATAAAATCTACCCAATTTTATGTTTCATTTGGATTTTTCAAACATTTTTAGTGGGTCCCCTTAATACTTGCACATACATATCTCAATATTTGTACAAGAAAATTGGTAACAACTTATACATAAGTCTGTCTGCTAATGCAGCAGAGGGAAACATATTTAGAAATACATATATAAGTATGTATGTATATATGTATGTATGCATGCGTGTATGTATGTATGTATGTATATATGCGTATATGTATGTGCCCTTGCTTCCCATTTTATGTGCGTGCTTAAATGGCATTTTTATTTCCCAAGCTCCCTCATGAATATTGCGGCTTAATTTTGTTTCAATAAAATATCATGCAATAATGGTTTACGGGTATGTCTCAAAGGAAGTGAGAAGATTTCCAAAAATATGATTATACAAAATGAAATGTCTGAACGTGACATTGACACAGCTGGAAATGGACTGTGGGCAATTGAAAGTGAAGAGGATATGTAATCATGTTGGATGAAGTATTGTCTTAGAAGTGACACGATGGTTGCTGCCCATGCAGAATATTTTACAAGATAGAATATTTTTCATATTTTCGTTCATATTTTATTCATATTTTTATATTTTATTCAGAAGCCAGTGAGGTCAATGAGTCTCTAAGTTGATGGGCATATTTAATTAAATTTTATTTTTTTGTTCAATTCCATTGCAACGCTCAACTTTATAGGTAGCTGCGTTATTGAAAGAGCAGAAACTCAGGTATAGAGCGATTCCATGTCAAGTGATCAAAGTATTTTAGACAACGTCGTCAGTTCTTCTGAAAGTTTATTTGTAGGATTTATAAGACATAAAGGGAAAAAAATTTGAAAAAAACTTAATATATTTTCTTTTGAAAAAAAAAACAGATTTGTTTTTAATTTTTGAATTTTTTTTTTAATTTTTCTTAGTTTTTCTTATATTTTTCTGTTTTTCATTATAGCTTGGTCTCTTTTGGGATTTATTCGAAGTTGAAAATTTTAGTACGGAATTTTTGAAAGTGAAATATCTTAACATAATTTTTTCTGTTTCAAGCACAAAATATACTTTTTAGAAAAAGTAAGCTTTTTTTCAGAAAAAAAATTTTACTTCACCATTGAAAATTTGTATTTCATTGTTGAAATTTTTAAAAAATTTTGAAAAAGTTTTTGAAAGTTGTTTTTTTGTTTTTCAAGTATAGAATTAAATTTAAAACAATTTTTTTTTATCTTTCATTTCTGAAAATTTTTCGTTTTTTTTTTAATTTTAAAATATTTTTTCAGAATTTTTGCTTATTTTTTCTTATCTTTTCCTGCTTTTTTTATTATAGCTTAGTTAATGCTCAGTAGTCCAAGCAAGTTTCATAATGGGAAGTCCATAACTGTTCGAGTCGTATTCAAATACGTACAACGACCCACTGGTGTTTACATTATTAAAGAGAACAAGTAAAGAGATAAGTAGGGTACACCTGCCCAAATCTTGTTTAAGCCCTAAAGGTTCTTATGTAAGTCAGTAACTAAGATGAAGGATTAGTCGACCTTAGCAACTCACCAAACGGATAACTTTCGCATGTATGCACAGCACAATAAATACAGTTGTGGGCACTGAAATCAGGACAGAAAAGCGCCAATGGTATACTTGGTGGACACCGAGATTCAGTAGCAAAATCGCTATTATATATAATATAATACGTCAATATATGTGGAGCAAGTATATAGCTTACAGGATTAACTCAGAATATTTCAGAACGACTAGAAGATAATTCGTGCAAAATTTTGGTAAGGATTTTCCAATAAGAGGTGTTATAAAAATCGTTAATCAATCCATTCACCGTATCTGTTGCTCCAGCTTCATTTTCGAAAGAGATAGGTCCAATGACTCCGCCGGACCATAAACCGCACCAAACAGTCACACGTTGAGTATAGAGAGGCTTTTCAACAATAACTCTTGGATTTTCTGAGCCCCCGATCCAACAATTTTGCTTGTTGACGAAGCCGCCGAGGTGGAAATGGACCTCATCACTCAAGATCATTTTTGGATGGAATTCCGGATTAGATTCATGCATTTCAACGACCCAATCAGCAAAGACACCATGTTGTTGATGATCGGCCGACTTGAGTTTTTGTGTTAACTGGACTTTATAAGCCTTAAGACTCAAATTTTTATGCAAAATACGGTGTAATGACGTTTGTGGAATGCCTTATTCCAAAGAACGACGAAGAATGGACAAACATGGGTTTTCTTCGACATTTTCGACTACAACAAAATATTTTCAGCTGTTCTTGAACGACGTGCACGGGATTTATTCTTCACATCACTAACTTGTCCCAACAGCTCGAATTTGTTCATTTGTTTGTTGTATTGCGGTACGACAAGGTGCTTCTCGATGACCCAGAAATGTTCGAGTTTTATGAACCGTCTCTGCCAAATTTTCACCATTTTTACAGTGCGTTGTTTCAGCGTGTATCGTTCCATTCTACTTGTCAAAAAATGACAGCTTCAGAAGTGGCATCTACCGAAATAGCGGGCTATTCAAAATAACACCTGTTATTGGAAAACCCATTACTTTAATAGCCACGCAAACCGTTGAAAGATTTCAGTATGCAGGTTTGAATATTCAATCTAATTTTGACTATAAAAATTCATGAAAATTACACAGCTGAACACAATTTTATTGACGAAAAGTCATTTCAAGTGCCTAGCAACTTTTCAGCATTTTCTGCAGTGACGAAAAGTAGTAAGAAAACCAGTTTAAGGAAAGAGCTAGCAGAATAATGGTGCGTTATTTTCTTACTATGATATTTCCTTGAGCAGCAGTTGTGAAAAGATGGAATGTTGAGCGCAATTAAGTAACAAGAGATTCTTGAGAAAACTACTTTCAATTGAAAAATGTTTCAAGCTTCTCACTGATTTTTGACAATTTTTTTTTCTCAGACAATGTTGTGCATTTTCTCCATATAATATTACTTGGTGATTGTTATTAAGTGATTTCTGTTATATAAGTAGGTTGAAAAAAAATTAAAAAATAATAATAATAATTAAAACTATAATGAAAAAAAATATATATATACAGTAGATTCTGTTTTTATACGGTTTTGAAATGGTGCGGTTTTTTAAAAAATTAAAAAATGCATGTCGACCTATCGGGAATTGTACATATAAACAAGATTCTAAGCCAGCTAGGCAAAAACTCATCACACATTATATCAAAAATGCTAACCCTACAAGTATGGAACCGCCTGCATTACCATCCAGATCAGACGTTTACATTTACTCAAGTGGCGGAAGTGATGTTACGCCAAATCCTAAACGAATGCGCAACATGCGGGTATTGTCTGATTCTATTTCTGACGATGTAAATTTATTTTTCGATTCTGACGTTTCTTAAATAAAGATATAATTTTCAAAAATACAATTTCTTGTTTATGCGATTTTATTTAATTATTTCAGATTCATGCGGCCTATGGAACGTATCTATAGTTATAATATGGGACTAGTACCCTTTTTTTATGCGATTTTATTACATTATTTCAGATTCATGCGGTTCTTAGCACTTTTGAAACGTATCTATAGTTTTACTATAGAACTGGTAACTTTTTTATGCTGGTTTTTTTATGCTGTTCCTTGCGTAACGTACATATGTACCGCATAAAAACAGAATCTACTGTATATTCAAAATTATTCAATCTTTCAACCTTTATCATTATGTCACCCTCTTTATAGATGGACTGGTTTTCATGAGTGAGGCATTTTCTCCACATAATATAAGTAAGATTATGTAAGTGGTTATAGAATGCAATTTTTTTTAAAAAATAACTAAAATTAATTTGAAAAAATATAGTGAAAATATATCAATATTTTTCAATTTCCAATCATTATATCACACACTCTATAATGGGACTGCTTTTCATGAATGAGAATTCAAATTTTAAGCAAATATTTGATCTATACCCTGTCCCGAAGTTTTTATTAAGGCATTTCCTTATTTTTAGTTTAAATTATATTTTTTATATAAATATTTTTTTTTATAAAAACACTGTTGATTCTATAACAAAGGGCATTACAACCCAAATTTCAAACTTTGAACAAGATTTATAAAACTACGAAAAATTTTGAACAAAATTTCAAAATTTTTAATCAGAATAAAAACAGAGTTCGGGTGTGCAGCTTTATATCCCATAGAATTTTAGTTTAATAAAATATTATTTTGAATAATTTTTTCTGACCCTGTTGCACATTTTCTTCATATAATACAATATAATTTAAGTTTATGTGGTTATAGAATGAAAAAAGTTTTAATAAAAAAATTGATAAAATATTTTGAAAAAAATATAATGAAAGCCTCTGAATATTTTATTATGGTGTCACTCACTTTATAACTAGTAGAACTGAGTTTCTTGAGTAATGATTTAACTTTTAATTTATATTTTTAACACTCTTCAATTTTTTACAATATTTGTTTTTATTTAAAGATTTTAGGCTTATAGAAGAAATTAGTCTTAGTTTTTAAAAAACATTCTTTTTCATACAAAAACAATTAAAAAGATATCTAAATTTCCGCGTATTTCACATTTTTCTTAAGCATTTCATTAGATTTTCTATGGGAGGAAAAGGCAATTCAGGCATAGATTCATGGCTATAATTCTTGCTGTCAGTTGATGCATTATTTATAGTAAGTAATTAAGCGTGGCTTAACATCTGGAAATATTGGGAGGTTGAATTAGTTTTAAAGGTGACACACAGATGGCGCTATTTATCACTTTATCGCGTTGGCAATACTGAATATATATTCATGACAAAGCCTCATCCCTAGGCTTTGTTTATTAGTATCAGTCATTTCGCTGAAGTATAAACAACGCAGTGTTTTCGTGCTCCGAGTATGTCAACTTTCGTGCCGTCGAAACGCAATTTGCGGGAAGCTTTGCTTTTCTGCTTCAATTTGAAAAAAATACAGCCCAAGCCCGTGAATTGCTGCAGGAGGCCTACCCAGACCATACTCCGTCGATTTCAACATGTGAGTACTGGTTTCGACGATTCAAAAGTGGTGATTTTCACACCGAAGACAAGGAGCGTCTTGGCCAGCCCAAAAAGTTCGAGGACGCGGAATTGGGGGAATTGGTAAACGAGGACTCGTGCCAAACCCAAGAAGAGCTTGCTGAATTATTGGGCGTTGATAAATCAACCGTTTGCAAGCGTCTAAAAGCGATGGGAATGATCCAAAAGCAAGGACATTGGGTCCCGTACGAGTTGAAGCTGCGCGACGTCGAACGGCGATTTTTTACGTGCGAATTGCTGATCGAGGTCGAGCGACAAAATCGGAAGGGTTTTTTGCATCGGGTGGTGACTGGCGACGAAAAATGGATCCACTACGATAACCCAAAACGCAAAAAATCATGGGGTTTGCCCGGCCACGCATCAACGTCGACGGCCAAGCAGAATATTCACGGCAAGAAAATCATGCTCTGCATTTGGTGGGATCAGGTCGGCGTCGTATATTTTGAGCTGCTCCAACGGGCGAAACAATCACGGGGGATCGTTACCGACTGCAATTGATGCGTTTAAGCCGGGCATTGAAAGAAAAACGGCCGGAAACGGTAAAAAGGCACGACAAGGTTATTTTGCAACATGACAACGCTCGGCCGCATGTTGCTCAACCTGTCAAAAAATACCTTGGAACGCTTGGCTGGGAAGTGTTACCCCACCCGCCGTATAGTCCAGACATAGCTCCCTCCGATTATCATTTGTTCCGGCATATGAGTCTCGATTTGGCGGACCAGCGGTTCTCCTCGTACGAGGCTACCAAAATATGGGTTGAGTCATGGATAGCCAAGCAGCGGCCAGAATTTTGGAGAAACGGCATCCGGAAATTGCCCGAAAGATGGGCGAAAGTTGTAGCTAGCGATGGCCAATACTTCAAATAAAATATTTTGTACCATTTTTTCACAATAAAGCCCCAAATCTTCGAAAAAAACCTTTAAAACTAATTCAACCTCCCAATATATACAAGTATCCCTGCTCCGAAAACCAAAATTAAAATTTCTATAGAAAAACGTGAAAATTTAATTTTTTTCTCTTTGATTTTGATAAATATTGAAGTCTGAACTTGCAACATATTAAAATAAAGTAAACATATCACGAGCATATCCCATAAATTTCCTTCATTTATTTTCTCAGCCGAGTGGTTCATGCGAGGGCATCGTTCCCTTAAACCGAGGTTCAAAGTCCAAATAAAATGAAAACAAAAATTCTTACAAAAAACCATCTGAAGTTCGGAAAAAATGGATATAATTTGCAGTTTCCTGTTCACAATGGGTTTTGAACCCGCACCCACTGAAAAGTAGTCACGATAAAACCCACCTGGCCGATACGGCGCAATTAAAATATGCCAACTAAATTTCTAGACATTTAACTAAAAAACCAAAACACAAATAGTTAAATCCCTGCTTTTCTAGGTGGCCGAATTTCATGTTCGCAGCTGTAGAGCTATACACACACCTATATAAGTTTTCCTCTTTTATGCACATGTACTATATGTGCATATACAAACGACCACTTTAACTCAACTAATGGATTTGTGAATAAGGCCATTGGCGGAAACACCTGGAAAGCGGAGTAGGATTTCCCACAAACACAAAGGCGCGTAAGCACCAAATACTACCACAAATACACGAAAAAACATACTCGTATATGGAGGCAAAACTTAACCTACTTAAATAAATGTTGTTGGATGTATGTGAAGGCGTAAGCATTTGCTAAGTGTGTGTGTGAGTGTATGGCTGTGTATTGGAGAGCACAATTTAATGGTGAACGTTTGCTTAAAAGGACCGCACAGTTAAAGCAGTAAAATAAAAGTGTGAAGTATGTTTTGACAGAGCGCCCATTTGCAGCCATTTTGAAAATATTATTGAAGACAAATTTTGTCTATAAAGAAAAGAGGAGGAATAATAGTAATAAGTAAAGAGAAAGGAATTTAACACACATTAAAAATGCATATTTATAATATATGGCATATGCAAGGTGGCGCAAAATTAATCACCCAACGGAGGATTTATAATTTTTTCAAATCGCTTCGTACGTCAATCATATATGGCACTTGTGAATTAGACAGACGCAAAAGTTAAAATAAAGATTTCCATCACTCACATTTTTTTTGTGTTTTAGTAAAAAAGTTATTTCAAAACAAAATTAGATGATTCATTTTACGCATTATAGCATATACATACACATGTATAAGTATACAGTTCGTGACCGCTGAATTAAGACTTCAAAGTTGAGCTCTTTAATAGACCGTTATTGGGATCTGAGCGAATTTAATAGAATCAGCTGATGTCCTGATGTCACTTGAGATGTGGTTACAAAACAAAGTGAGATTATGTTGGTGCTACACGAAAAAAATCGACCAATGCCACTTCGTTGCCGTCTGAGCAACGACTGATTGGACGAATGTGTGAAATGATCGAGCAGAATTCGGCTGCCGAATACCCAAGTGACGTGTTAGCCAAAATTCCCTTCACAAATTTTTTTTTTAACTTTAGTTAAATAGCAAGCCTGGTAGTGTAGTGTAGTGTATCCTCCTTGGGTACAGCTTCCAACCAAACGCCCTGTGCAAATCGGTGAAATTCACAACGCTTGGAAATAGAGAAAAAGCGATATTCAGCTGTTTTTAGTGCTAAAGATAATTAAGTAACTCGTCAAATAACTAAATGTCAAACATATTTAGTGTTTAAAAGTACGTACAGTATTATTTTTTTTTTTCTTTATTAATTTTATTATCTCCATTATTTATTATTACTGATTGGCTATTTGTGCACTGCGATCTGAATAGAGCTATTGTGCAACTATGTAGCCTACTCGAACAGTTTTAGGCTATTAATAAATCCTAAAACGGCTGTAGGCTTAATTTTTATCAGGAGGTTTGGCTTAATAGCCCCATTTCCCAAGTAATTTAGTCTGCGTCGTGCCACTGCTGGAAAGTTGCATAGCCTCTTTGCAGAGTCTACAAGAATCGTTTTCTATCACACCTATCTTTTTCATATGATAATTAAGTTTACAGAATCCTGTTAGTAGTTCAGTGAAAAGTTTTATGTCCTTTCTGCTTAGGTTAAGGATTGCTTCTGCCTTTATCCGTTCCGAATCTATGCGTCTTTTCGATTGACGCATGCCCGATTGGGCCCACCAGTAATCGATTAGGCCTCGTTGTTCCTGCTCACATAGACAGGCACTTCTGAAGCTGTTGCTTAACTCGCAGAAAGGTTCGGGACCTATGAAGAGAGCGTTTGCCACCTTTTTCCCTAAAGTGCCCGCAATTTCATTCCCTTCGTGCCCCTCATGTCATGGAACCCACTCAAGGTAACACCGTTTCGTGATGCTAGGGTATTGAGGATTTTAAAACATTCTCAGACCAACCTTCATGGAATGAGAAGCTATCCACCGATTTTAGAGCTGCTTGACTGCCAGAGAGAATGTTAATATTGGCACCGCGCGTGCCTCTCCGTAGACATTTAGAAATATCTTCGCATCTTTTTAATATTTTACTCATTGTTACTTTTATTTTTTTAAACAAAAAATTCTTAAAATTTTTTTCCAGGGAAAAAAGTAGCATCGTTGTTTTTTGTTTTTTTGTTTTTTATTTAATTTGTGGAAGAATATTTGTTTCTTTTCAGATTTTTTACTATTATTTTTTGTGCTAAGGGGCACCTAAACTAGTGGCATATGCCGATGACATAGCTATAGTAGTTACGGGAAAGTACCTGGACACCGTCAGTAATGTGATGAACAACACTCTCAAAACCATACACCAATGGGCATCTCGCGCAGGGCTAGGGATAAACGCCGGAAAAACGGACATGGTACTTTTTACCAGGAAGTACAAAGTTCCGGCGTGGAACCTACCGAAGCTAGGCAACAACGAACTACTTCTCAAAGACTATGCGAGGTACCTCGGAGTAATACTGGACAGCAAATTGCTGTGGAAGCACAACGTTGAGGAGAGGGTGAAGAAGGCCAGTAATGCATTGTACGCATGTAAAAGAATGCTGGGTGTTACTTGGGGTCTATCACCCTCTCTGATGCATTGGTGCTACACAGCAGTAGTCAGACCGATATTGCTGTATGGAACCTTAGTATGGTGGACTGCGACAAAAAAACTGACATACTTAATGCCGCTAGAAAGGATTCAACGCCTCGCTGCTCTGTGCGTAACAGGAGCGATGAAGACCACTCCAACGGCGGCGCTGGAAAAGATACTCAGCATGCCACCTATTGACCTCATGGCGGAAAACCTGGCAGCGAGGAGGCTAATGGCTGCGGGGGTATTCACCTGCAGAACCTACGGTCACAGCTCAATAGGAAAGTGGAGCTCAGGTGGCACGGACTATATGACTCCGTACTTTAATTGGGAGAGAAGGTTTCGCACTACAATTGAAGAGGAGGGATGGCACAAAGGCATGAAGCCTGGCCATAGAACTTTTCACATCTATACAGACGGCTCGAAAACTCCAGACGGAGTGGGAGCGGGTATTTACTGCTCAAAACTAGGAATAAGGCAGCCTATCAAGCTGCCAGACCACAGCAGTATTTTCCAAGCGGAAGTTTTTGCTGTGGGGAAGGCCGGGGAGCTAGCCTACTCTAGAACAAGAAAGAACTCATCAATTAATATATACGTGGACAGTCAAGCAGCAATAAGAGCAATAAGCTCATATTGTATTAAGTGCAAAAATGTTCGACGGAGCAGGGAGGCCATAGAAAGGCTAGCCGGAAACAATAGGCTGCATATCTACTGGGTACCTGGTCACAAAGGCATTTTGGGGAACGAAATAGTAGATGAGATAGCAAAAAGTGCTGTGAGACTACCATTTGAACAAGAGAACGACATACCAAAACCGCTAAACACAATATACAACGAAATGGACGACCACATGAAAAGGCAAGTGGAAGCTAGGTGGAATAACTTGACCACATGCAAAACTGCAAAAGTCATGTGTAGAACTAACGACAAAAAACTGACTCCATTCGTACTTACGCTCTCGCGAAAGGAATGCAGAACTATCATAGGTATGCTAACAGGCCACAATCTATTGGCTGCATATGCGTACAAGATACGGATTGCTAACACGGACAAATGCAGAAAATGCAGAGAGGATGTTGAGGAGACTTTAGAACACCTTCTGTGCGCTTGTCCGGCATTAACCTAACCTAACCTTTTGTGCTAAGTAAACTCTGGATGTTTCGTATTAGAATTCTCACAACTTTGTGATTTATAATCGAATACGTACAGCGAGCCAGTGCCAAATGCCGTAGATCTGCTTGCTTACTTTATTTTGGCGCTGGGCTTAGAAAGGCAGATCTAAATTGTTCAGCTGCAGAAAATATATTCAGCAACTGAAAAAAATTAGTGTAACATTATCACCACCAATTTCATGATGGAGGGTAGCATAGTTTTCTTAAGGGTTAAGAACGCGCTCAATACATCAAAAGCGCTGGAATGAGAATTGAAATATTGGCAAAAGCAATGAAATATCTACTCCATTAAGGTCGTAATTTGTCTGATATAATTTAGAAAAAAGAGGCTTAAATTGCCTTTATACTTGAGAGCGAGCAGTAAACCTTTAATTTCTAGGCTAGAAAACGAATTTGTTTAATCATAGCTATGTTTCATAGAATTTTTCTACTATTAGCAGGAGTAGAGACTAAAAAATATATACATACGTTTTTGTATTTGAAACTAGTATTGTATTTGCACTTGGAATTTGTGATTTGAAAATCACCAGTAAAAAAGTTAAATTGAAATAGGTAACCTTAGAGAAATGTAAATAAATCTGTTAGGTTAGCTGGCTGCTGAACAGCCGACAGATATTTAAAATCTACAATTAAAAAAGTGAGAGATATAAATTAAAAGTTGACAGTTGCCAATGAAACTCTTAATTATCGCTCTTGAAACTATGTAATCAAAAGTAAATTCACGCATCAAAATGATTAATTCCACCTGAGTGTCGTTGTTGGAATGTTTGTAGTTATTTACTCGTATTTAGTTTCATGCTTAATGCACTTGTTGCACTTTCGAGTTTTTTCCGAACGGTGGGCGATGAATCGCATTAAATACATAAAAAGTGCAACAACAGCCCCTTTGCAAACTAATCAGGCGATGTTGTTAACAACATTTCTTTACAATATATTGTGCACATGTAAATATGTAGACATACAAACTTCAAACGAACTCGTCAACAATCGGCTGTAATTAACGCCAACAAATGCATTATTTTTTGTATGCATTTTGCTTTTTTCTTGGGAATTTCTATTACCAAATACTTGTAATAGATCTACAGCTGTGTTCACAATAATAGCAGTTCGACGTATTGTAAAGTTTTGATTACTTATTATATATATTTTATAATTTTTTTATTTTATTTTATTTATTTATTTTTCTTTTTTTTTCAAATTAAAAAAAAAAATTTTTTACATTTTTATAGAAATATTTTTTATACTAAAACAAGAAGTATATAATATAATATATATAATAATTTGAAGTTCGAAACTTTGTACAAAAATTAAAATAAATTAAAAAAAAATTAGAAAAATTTCAAACTTTGGAATAAAATTTTTTATAAAAATTTCGAGTTTGCATTTTTATAGCCCATGCGATTTCGGTATCATAAAAAACAAGTTAGAGCTGATTCAAAAATCGCACAGCTTTCTGACAATTTGTTTTTTTACTGCCGGTCTTGTGTATTTTCTACACAGAAAAAAATTTAGAGCATTCGTTATATTGAAAAACAATATTATCCGGTCGAAAAAAAAAATATTAATAATAAACGAGAACTTTCAGTTACTTTAAACAGGCACTTTATTATATCAAAATTCAATGGACTGCATAACTGCATACCCAGAATTTTTTTTGGAAGTTCTAATTAAAAATTTGAAAACTTGATACAAATTTGCTGTTTTTTTTTTTTAATTTTATAGGTACATAATTTCGATTTCTGACAAAAACCATACATTTTGTTGTTGGTTGGTTGGTTAAAGTGGTGATTCTTCCAGAATCCAACTAGCGCTTCCGCACCATTTTGTTGCCACATCCTCTTTATCAACTTGTTTAACGGTTATTTACAGCAAAACTATATGCAGTCTGTGCGGTTTAACAACCTTATTAGGTTGTTGACGTCTAAGCCAGACAGTTGTTCGAGATTCTCGAACAGCGGTCGGCCCAGGGTTAACATTCTGTCCCTCCATAGGGCAGGGTATTCAAAGAGGAAATGGAAGATTGTCTCCTTTTTCTCCAGTTGTTTACAACTGTGACAGTATGTATTATGAGGGATACCCATTTTGGCTGCTTGTTCTCCGATAGACCAAAAGCCAGTTACGACTGCCGTTAGTCTCCAGGCGTTCCGTCGTTTCATTCTTATTAATGCCGACGATTGCTTGAGGTTGTAGGTGTACCATAACGTTCTGCTAATTTTGCATTTCGACTGGTCTCTCCACCTACAATCCGCGATTCGAAGGTATTTTTGGGAAATTGCATTCTTGATTGTACCTAATGGTGTGAAACATTTTGTTGTATTACTATGAACAAAATTTTTATAAAGAAATAAAAAAAAAATTAAATAAAAAAATGAAACAAATTTCTTTGTTCGTTATAACTAAGAAAATATGTACAACCTCAACCAAAATAAAACAAAATCAGCGCAAATTTCGAGCCACTGGCTGCCCAGCTATAAACATTTTACTAGAAGTTCTGATTAAGAAGCTTCAAATTTTTTTGAGAATTAGTTGATTTTTATTATTTTATACAGAAATCCATAAAACCGCCAGCAAGACAAAAAATTGGTCAAAAATCAACACGATTTTTGGACCACTTTAAAATTCCATTTTTTTATAAAAATTACACTTTTATAAGGAAATAAATAAAAATTAAATAAAAAAATGAACTAAATTTTTAGGTTCCTTATAAGGAATAAAATGCATAACAGCTTCAACAAAAAAAAAGTCAACGCAAATTTCGAGCCACTTTAAACTGGCTAACCAGCTACTAAAAACTGTATTCCAAGAATTTTTCTAGCAATTTTTATTAAAAATCTTGACATTTTTATGAACATTTATTGAATTTGTTGTAAATTTTATGCAGAAAAGGAAAGAAAAAATGCAGCAAGACAGCCAGAAAAACCAAAAATTAACACGATTTTTTAGTCTCTTACAACTTGTACTAAAAATTCAGTGAGATATTAAAGTATATTCGAGATTTGTCTACAAATTCTGATTAAAAAGTTGTGTAGTTTTTATGAAAATTTCTTGAAAACATTGTTATTAAAAATTTTAAAATTTTGATGAACATTTAAAACTATTTTTTTTTATTATTTTGTACCAAGTTTGAAACTGTGTCGCGCTGCTTTTCTTGCCCGCACTGGTATAAATGGTGTAAATATGTATAAGTAAATAGGTATGTATGTGTAACGGCCACACAACGCAGTATGAGCTGCATACATACAACCTGTGGCTCGTTGGAGTGGGGTCTCGAGTTGGTCGCATAAATAAACATGTTTGATGCTGAAATATAAGCAAATACCAGTCGGCAGCTGACAGCTAGATAAACAGCTGAAAAATATACACCACTAAGCAATAATACAGACATACAATTAGGCGTTCAAATGTAATGTGCAAACCGAAAGACAGATGGACAGTTCGAAAAGCTGGCATTCCGACAGATGAGCTGATGCCACCCAGACAAATGACGGCGAGCAACATAGCTATGCATTTGCATTTGTATTTGTTTTTGCTGTACATGTATGCGCTCACTAGCTGGGTCAAACGGCTGTGAGCGGGTTAGCGAATGTATTTGTTGCGCCTTTGTTGTTTCCACTGAAGCAACTGGCCGCGCGCTAGCGAAATTCAATTGCATTCATTATGGGTAATTGGCAATGCGGCATGTTGCTGGCAATAATAATGCTGCTGTTGGCAAAACGCTTTTGCTGCCAGCTATGAATGTACATACATATATATTTATGTAATAGTTTTTTGTTGTGCCTACTGCTTTTGCTACTTGGCAGGCTACCGTAGGCAATACATACGTATTATATGCACTGGCAAAATATACTAGAATGCAATGATGATGGTCATCATCGTAGAATTTCAAATTCATTCAATTTCATTTTCAGATATTGATGTATTTGATAGAGTTTCGCCTACAGTTTGTAGTGTGCGCGAAGATGTTGTTCCACAAATGGAAGGCCCACAATTTTAAGCGATCTCTGAATGGCAGATGATTTTTTATGAGAATTTTTTTCATGGCAGATATGCACTCGGCGGATTGCCATTACCTGCCGAGGGGCGACTGCTATTAGTAAAACCTTTGATACAATTTGGAATTTCATGCCCTCAGTTAGCTTCGGTTCCCAGACCTACTGAATGGTTGTCATGCACAAGGCCGTTCAGCGCACGACAAAAAAAATGTAATTATAAAGCTTGTAGAGAAGATAATTTACCCCTTATATATCCTGGAGTAATGAAGATAGAGGTATGAAATTTAAGTTGATGATAATGCATACATAAATTCATTAAAAGATTTTAATAAAAATCGTCAAAGATATTGAAGGGTAAAAATTGTAAAAGTATTTGAAACCTTGCGATTTTTACCTTAGAATAAGTGGCAAACAACTGGTTAAATAATGCAGCATAATAATTTTTAGTAATAGTTTATAGGTATATACAGTGTACCCCTCCCAACGCGCACTTCTCTTAAGAGATTGGAGGTAGTCAGAGGCCCGAAAAATGATGGTTTTCAATAATTTTTTTTTTTTTTGCTAGTCAATTGCTTTATTTTACAAAAATGAAAACATAGCATTAATATGTCATATTTCGACTTGACTTTAGCAAAATTTCAAAAACAAAAATCAATAATTGTAAAAGTTATCGCTGTTTCTGTGGAGCTCGTTTTCCAGAAGTCCCTTGCGGGGATCATCACAAGTCTTTGGAGATTCATGTAAAATCAATCGGAGAAATTAGTTTTATTAATAGATAATCTTGTGCCTGATAGAAGCTTTTTTTCGCAATTAACAATTTGGCGGCCTCAAGAAATATTTTTCAGATTTTCGAGGAGAAACCCGACAATTACTTGTTTAAAAAAAACCCGAAACTTTGTAATGAATCCTTCGATCAAGCACGAGTTTTCTATGTTTTTCAAAAGCAGTATACATTTTATTGACATCTACCAAATGGTTTTTAAGTTACAGTGATCACAGTTCAAAACACACAGTTTTGAAAAAAAACGCATTTAAAGTTTTGCTCTCGACTCACGTTGTTTACGATGTTGAATAACTCGAAAAGTGTTTGTCTTATTCATTTCAAATTTTCACACAAAATATCCAAGATATCATACTTTAAAAAAATGCAAAACTATTACCCCTAACTGCTAAAAAGACTACCCCTACTTACTAAAAAGTCTACCCCTAACCCCTTAAGCGAACACCTGGCATAAGCGAACACTTTTTTCAGTACATACCCAAATCCTTAAGAAATTTTTAAAATTGTTTCTCTTGAGCGAACAACTTTTCTATAACGTATTATTAATTTGTTTACAATTTTCCCATAAGCTGAAAAAATTGTCAGTCACTTGTAAGCGCCTTTATTGGCCGAGCTCATCCTCTAATTTGTGGTATGCTTATTGACGCTGTTCCACAAATGGAGGAACCAACAGTTTCATGCTTTGTAATAGTATCTTCTTCAGCCCATTAAAAGCTCGCGCGCTCATGTACCTTAAACTTTAAATTCGTTTTTCTCGAAACAACTTTTTCCGGCACGGTCTGCATGATAACTCATACAGTTTTTAATATTTTTTGATGTGTTTTTTTTTTTAATATTCGAAAGTATTTTCACTATAGATTTTTGATATTTTTATTAAAAAATTTTATAAACATAATTAAAGTGTGACATTTATGGCGTAAAACGCATATTTTTTTAAAAAGCTTTTAACTACAGCTTTATTCTACAAGAATTGTTTTACTTTTTACAGATCCATAAACATTTCAAGGAGGAATGATGCAAAACCGTGAAGCAACTTTTTTTCATCGTACAATTTTTGTAAAGAAAAATTAAAATACATTTTTTTATAAAGTTTGAGTACTAATAAACAATGTATACGATTTTTTTATATTTATTTCTATTGTTGTATTTTCTAAAAACAGTTTTTCTTTTAGTGCATTTTTGGCGCTGCTGGACGTGTGTAATCCCATACCTTGTACGGAAGAAAATGCGTGGCACTTATAACTTGCACATTTTGTACTAAATTCAATTAACTTTAGGACTGCGTACTTAAAATTTTGATTAAAAGGTTTGGGATTATGAATAGACTTTAAATAAACAAAAACTAATTAGCCAAAACCTGGGCACACTCATTTGTGTCCTGTCCCACACCCATTTTACTGCCCGAGAATGCATATGTATGTACATATAAATATTTGTGTATGTAAATGAGTTGAATAACTCGTTCCTCTCATTTTCATCTTCATCTCTACGAGTATCTCCATTTACACATTCACTTTCATTTATCTGTGTATTTACCCAGCACTCTTTTGAGTTTTCTTTCAACTTCGTCATAATTGCATTGAACTTGATTTATCTTGTTTGTTTTGAAAACAGTAGGTACTCATCGTTAATGAGATACCCCAATAGTTGATTCAATAAATAATAAAAGCAAAAAAATAAGTGTAGTTTACATTTACAGTTGTGCATACGCAGGCGTGCATATCCATAGCCATATCATCTTGTTTATTTTAGCACTTCTCACCTCTTTTGATAAAGTTTAGTGAAAATACTCACGTTGATCTGCAAGGAGCTTACTTCATTAAGACTATTAAATAAACAAACAGAAACTTGAAGGTGCAACATTGACTTTGTTGGCTGAAATCCATTGTCCGTTGATTGAGTTTTTTACACATACCTGGAAGAAGAAAGAAAATACGAAAATGTGTGGTTATTAAATGTTTATAATTTAAAAGGTTTATATGAAATAATTATAAGAAAATTGCATAGTTTTCAAAAAACCGCACAAAAAAACGATTCCGGAGCTGAAACTAAGCATTGCAATCGAGATTGCTGAACTCAATGCGGAAATGCGTAAGCGAATCCTTGAAAATTTTAATTCCCATATGACAGCCTCCAGACGTCCTCTGGTGGACATTTAAATGATTTAATTTTTCAAATACAATTTTATTGGAATAGTGAAATCTGAACGAATCTAAATGAACTAGGCGCGTCTTTTGCAATACGCTTTACAACGCCAAACTTCTAACTAATTTCCTGTGGCCCAAAATCAATAAATTTTTGGATGAACGGAAAATGTTCACTATGATTTATTAAGTCTAAAGAAATTTAATAAAATTTAAATTTTATTTTATTTTTTATTTAGGGTAGGGTAGGATTTTACTTTCGTATAACCTTTTATTATCCTATCTGACAGAACCTGAAAGCCAAACAAACCTCTTAAATTCTTTGCTTTTTTTTGTGTAGTTTGTGCTTACATCCGCACTAATAAACTCTACCTCGGCTGCATCATCACAGCAGGTGGTGGAGCAGATGAAGATGTTAACTGCAGTCTGAACAAAGCAAGGGCGGCGTTCAGGTGAATGCTTACAATATGGGGGTGTTCACAAATCTCCAAGTACACTAAACTACGAATACTCGGCTCCTGCGTGAAGTCCGTATTGTTGTATGGAAGCGAAACATGGTTCGTCGCTAACACCATCACACAGAGGCTACAATGCTTCACCAACAAATACATCCGCATCATCTGCAGAATATTCTAGCCAAACACCATCAGTAACGACACACTAAGGAGAAAAAACTTTAAATGCGGTGCCTGCGCCTTTCATACCAAGAAAATGTCTGGCCCACCCAAAGCTGAGGGTTTATACAGAATTCTGTGCAGGACTTATACTTGGCTTTGGGATAACCCCTTTGGATGGTGAAATATCTTTAGATACCAATTACCCTGCTCTTTCTTCACCTGACTCTGTCCTTTGTTTACAGGTCATAGTTTCTATCAGCGCGAAACCAAATTTATCAGGGTTTTGAGTATATTTTCCCTGCGCCGGTCTTACTGCTATCCATTTAGGAATAAGCACCGTGCGCTCCTGAAGATGTGGCTTCACTAGATGGGTCAGTTGAGACGCGGTCTGCGAACCCACCTAAGTTATTATTTTTCCAGTTCGGATGGGTCTGCTGCTATTTTTAATCTCATCATCGTATCGGGCATGTGAAAGGCTTTGTGTATGCTCAATTTTATGGCGTACCATGGCGTTTATTGAACAGAAAATATTGCTAGAAATTATCATGGCACAGAAATTCCGACAGATCTTTATAAGATTTCATTAAAAATGTATAAAGATATACATAATACCAAAAACGATTTATGGCCATGTGGGAGATACATAAATACATATATTTATAGTTTCCACATATGTATGTACCTGCTTCGCTGCCTGGGTTTAGCACAATACTGCATATACACGAGATTTTTAAATGCATTACTCAATTGCAAACTGAATTAGGTCATTACGTAAAATTACAAATTTGCGCTTTGAATAATTCACACACAAAACTAGAAACACTCAACGATAAGGTGACTCAATTATGACACAACAATCCTCCAATATATTATTTAAGCATCTCAAAAGTGCTAATCCACCCTCAAATCAAACTGTGATTGCACACTTCATGATCCGACATTGCCAATCGAAAATGCCAATCGTGCAATGGTAATGTATGCACCATTTATTCTAATTACAAGCGAAATGCACGAAATTGTGTCGCAGTTCAATCGAATGAACAACCAGCCAACAACAACCAAATACGTGCTAATAATCGAATTTGAGCAGTGGTAGCAACAGTAACAACAATAACCACTGCTGTGTAACTCGTATGACGTTGACGCACTTTAAGAACTCAATACAAGGGTAGGTCAAAAAGTTCGCGACATGTGCGAGTACGAAACAAGTGAGGGAGAATTTTTATTTCTTTTTTTTAGCATTACTTAGGGGCTCAACTGAAAATACTATATTTCAGTAAAATTGGTGCATTAGCCTTTGGGATGTCGCAGAATAACTAAGCCAATCGGACATCAACTATGAAAAAATTGAGTCCCGTGAAGTAATTAAGTTTCCCAGGGAAATTGATGCTGTTTATGGATAAATTTGCTCAAGAAAAAAAAAACGATTTATTTGTGGCTTAGTCTATTCAAATCTAAGAGATGTTAGTTGGCTCCAAATTATGGGGCTACACCAGGCGAAGTCCTTACTGGAGCGGTGTAATCAAAAGAGGTTTAGGAAACTCATAACCCACCTTAAGGATAAAGTGAGCTCAAGGTACTATTCCAATACACCTTCTCCTTGAATGTGGCGCTATAACGCGAGAAGAAAGGTCCAACCCAGCTCTATCTTAAGTTTAATAACGAGACTGGGCTTAGACGAGGTACTTTAATGAGTAGAGGGCACAAAAGATCATGAGGTCGTAGTGCAAATCTCACATTTTATTCTACTCTATTCTCTAGTCTATTCAAAATAAGTAGAGAGTCAATTGAAGGCGATCAGGCGCAGACCAGTCTATTTAGGCGATGTCGAAAGTCGAAAACTTGTTCTGCGATATGCTTGGCAGATAAAAAAGTAAGTCCCAGTAATGTTTAAAGAATCATATTTGACTATTTTCCACATTCTTTATATTCAATTTTGTAAGCCTAGGACCAAAATCGCGTAACCGGTTATAGCGCCAATTAGGAAGAAGAAGCCTAGGACCAGTGTAAGATAAGAACTGTGGATTCCATAGGTCGTCAACTGCTCACCTGAATTTTTGAATGAATTCCAATCAAACAATCCGTCTTGTTGTTGGAGAGGAAATTGAAGCTCATATTCCGGAACCCCGAAATTATTAAAAAGGTATGTTTTTATATTTTTATTTAAATTATTTTGTTATAAAATACAGTTTAATAGCCCACTGCTGATTTTTAATAATTTTTCACGACTTTATGGGCACGACACGCAATCTAGACAACAGGCGATTGAGTGAAGAGCTACGCATGAACAAAGACCAAAAAAACCATTATAATACGTTTACGTGAAGCAATTCCCCAAAAAAAGGATTTACAGGGAAACAACTTGTGGATTTTGTACCATCATAACAAATCGCTTCACAGTGGCTTCATTATCCGTGAATTTTTGACCAAGAACGAAAAGAATAACTTCCAACAGTCATCGAATTCACCTAATATGGCGTTCTGCGATTTTTTTCTGTTTGACCGAGTAAAAAAAGCCACTACGAGAAGCGCGTTTTAACAGCCGAAATCAAGTGATGGAAAAATCGAAGCTGGCCCTGATGACGATACCAAAAATAGAATTCGAGAAATATTTCGAGAGCTGCGTCAAATGCTGGCAAACGTGCATTGCATTTGATGGGGAGTACTTTGAAGGCGATAATATATATTTTGAGGAATAAACTATATTTTGAATTTTCCGAGTATATTCTGGGAAATTTTTGATCAATATGGTAAGTCAATTATAAAGAAGTAGGTGTGAATATGATACAATGATACTAAACGTTTGGGAAAACTAAGAAAAAAGAAGGGAAAAATGGATTCGCAGATGTGCTTCTTTTGCACGACCATGCGCCTGTTCAGAGATCTAAGATCTCCGCAGTGTTTTACGCTAAAAGAAGAACTTACTAAATAAAAACAAAACCTAAAGTAGTTTTCTATTACAATTTACACCACTTTTTTCAAATCGCAAACTTTTTGAACCACCCTCGAGTTTCCCAAAAGCCCATTGGCATGGAATTCAACCAATACTTAGCAATACTAAATTGATTTGTGCTGCTTTTGATGTTGTTGTAGCTGCAGTAATCACAATAATAACTGCAACAACAAAAATAGCCGCATTGACAGCACACATGTGTGTATGTATGTTTGCCTGCATATGTAGCAGAATCTTGCGTGCACAGAGCATTCATTAAATACAATACCAATTCGGTAATTTTGATTACAACCAAGCGGCAAATGTTGAAGGAAGTGGTGAAATAGTGCGAGGGAGAGCGAGGGCGATGGAATAGCTAAGAAATTGTCTTAAATAGCCATACATATGACGCAACAGCAAGTACAGTTTAAGCTGATTAACGTGCCAAGCAAACAAAGCGCATGCGTGTGTGTGGCACTCAATTGATGCTATTTCCAGGTTGCATGTTACATCTGAGAATTGCAAGAAAATTGCATGTGATTTGTAATATCGTAAGTGAGAGAATGGATTAAATGATGGCAAACGCAATGCGATTGAATGGCAATTCGATTTTAGTAGGTGAATAGGAGAGCTCTGCGCTTGGCTAACTGACTCAGTGCACTCACTGGACTTACTGCCTGCCTGCCTAGCCAAGTGACTGACTGGCATACATTTGAGTGTTAGATTTTTGTTGGTAATTGATTTTCTTTTCTTTTTTTCGTCTTTTGTTTTAACAATTTTTTGTTTGAGCAAATAGTTTTGGAGAAAATTGGATTGGAAATTGATGATTGTCCGGTCGGATGCTATAAGTCCATAGCTGCTCTGAAGAAATTTGTGCCAAGTAGATTATCGGAAAATCTGTCAAATGCATTGCTTTTGAGTTGGGAAATGTGAGGCAGTTCTCAGAGGATGAACTATGTTTGTGTGTGTAAAAATATAGGGTGTGACATTAAGATGACCTTTTTTTTTTAATTTGTAAAATATTATGAGAAATTGGCTGACGGGGGTTGAGTATTTGTGGATTACAAACGGCAAGAAGTTAGAACTAAGATGCCAATTTTTTAGTCCCGTAGGAGCAGCGCAGCTAAGGAGGAGGGGTTGAGATGATTCCACCTCATCCTCCATACAGCTGATCTGTGACACTCGGTCTGCTCTCAATCTACCAAGCTCGCTTGTGGGTTGAAGTGAGCGGTTTAATAACAGTGGCTTTGATGGCTAAATAAAGGTGGGGCAGAACGGGCTCCGCACAATACCCACGTGTCCCGAGATCCATATTAACATCAGAGTATTATGTCTACCGACATAGTTCAGCCTAGATTTACAGGCAAAATTGTTATGTCCCTATTGAGAAGCCCATTACGTGCACATAAGTGCTCGTGCATGCGTTCACTAAGCTAAGAGCATAAACTCTTTGTTAAAAGGAAGTAAAGCAAAGTCCTATGAGACTTCAGTACTTATCAAAGCAGTGTCAAATTCCATTGCCAAAATGCCATTTAAATTACCAGGCATTGGAGCTCTGAGGTTACCAATACATATTCGTGGCAAGACGAGCTATGTTAGCTGGTAGAGCTTAGCATAATTATAAGACTGATGAATGCACCAACACAGACGCCAATACAAGTTTGCAAAATACCAACACAATCAAACATCTAAAAAGCAATAACAACAAAAACTTTTGCAACAATAGCAAAAATAAATTTCAAAATTGAAAATTTATTGCTTTGAATCTTGTGAACTGCATACACACATACACACACACTCAAGGCATTGGAATACATACATATGCATGTAAATGTACACACACAGTAATAAATTATTAAATTTGAAGCAAATCAATTACTTACAAGAAGAGTGAGTAGAACTAAGATGCACACACCCACATTGGCACAACCTTAACCGTAAAGACCAAAAAGAACTTGAGAGAGGTCTTGCATATTTATATTTTCTCGCTTTTTTTAATTGTGAGGTATTTGTGTACAAATGCAAATAAATATTATTTCATCTCTGCTGCAATCAAGGAGTATTTGTATGTGCATGTATGTGGGAGAAATCTAGCAATAATTTTAAACAATTCATCCTCTTTTCCAGTTGCACGCAACATCCAGTTGATTGGCGACGGTTTTGTGAAAATTGAACTGCAATTTTCTTACCGAATTATTCAATTAATTATTTAAATCCGAAAAAGGTGAAGGACAAAAAGTTTGGAAAAGCTGAAAGTGGCGAGTATGCAAGTAAAATCTGCAAATTGGCATTTTAGGTGTCAAAGATTATATAGAAATAAAATTACAAAAAAAACAAAAAAAAACAAATTTAGAAACTAAATGAATTACAATGCAAACATTGCAGAAAGGCACAAATTTCAAAATAAATGGAAAGAAAGTTCTTAAGTTTGAGTTTACACTTGCCACTATTTTCTTCTGAGCTTAAAACGTATTTGGCATCCTATGGCAGATTCATCCAAAATTATGAGTCATGAGAAAAAAATGCGAAATAGTGGCACTTTTAAAATACAAGGTGGCGTAAAATTGATAATCCATTTTTGTTTTTAAATAACTTTTTTTACTAAATCAAAAAAAAAAAAAAAATGATTTGGGTGATGGAAAACTTTATTTTGAGAGTTACGCGTTATATTGCTTATATGTGTGTATAGTGCAGCTGTCTGCCTATACCTATGAAATGAGACTTTCAGCTATTAGTCCATAGATGTGGCTAGGAGTATTTTTGAACCTTCCCAAATGTCTTGGTTTTTTCGTCTGTCACCTGTCAACAATATTCAGTTCATTGTTTGTTACGTTTCATACAACAATGCATTTTTGTCACTCGTAAAAATGTCGAATTTCGTGCCTTCAAACTACGATTTGCGAACATCGTGAAATGCTGATTTGCGGACTTGTGAAATGCTGCTCTCCCGGCTCAAAAGAAAGTCTTTTTTGCATCGAATCGTTACGGGTGATGAAAAATGGGTGTATTTCTCCAATCCCAAGCGTAAACGATCGTATGGTTCGCCCGGCCGCAAACCAAAAACAACGGCCAAACCAAATCGCGTCGGCCGCAAGGGAATGCTGTGTTTTCTGGGATCAGCGTGGTATTATTTGGTACGGGCTATTAAAACTAGGTGAAACAGTTGACGGTGCACGCTACTAACGTCAATTGGCCGATCTGAATAGTGCTATAGACCGAAAACGCCCAGAATATGCCGATCGGCGTCACAAAGTAATTTTTCTTGATGACAATGCACCGCCACTTCGAATAAGAGCGACCCGGGTATTGGTGGAGACGTACGATTGGGAACCGATGGTGCATGCGGCTTACTCACCAGACTTGTCGCATTCTGATTATCATTTGTTTGCATCGATGGGCCACGCATTTCAATTCCGAGCAGCGCTTCAATTCTCACGAAGAAGCCAAAAAATGGCTCGAGGATTGGTTTGCGGCCAAAGACGCCCAATTTTTTTGGCGCGGCATCCACAAATTGGCTGAGAGATGGGAAAAATGTGTCGCTAGCGATTACTATTATTTTGAAGATTAAATTTGTAACCATTTTTTGGTAATAAACCTTTGAAATAGAAAAAAGTCTCATTTCATAGGTATCCATAAATGAAAAAATTAAAAATTTAAAAACAAACTAAAAAAGACGTTTAAGAAAATACAAAAAAAAAATTTTATTCTCTTAAAAATTGTATTTTCTTAAATCATTTTTTTATTTTGTTTTTAGAATTTTTTATTTTTTCACTAAGAAATTGTGTTTTTTTCTATGAAAAGCAAAGTTCTTGTTACAAAAAAAAAAAATACATTTAACTCTAATATAAAAAATAGTTATGCTTACTTTACAAAAAAATTCTAAAGAAACATCACTTTTGAAGTGCAGTCGGGCGGCCGCCGTAGCCGAATGGGTTGGTGCGTGATTACTTCTCGGAATTCACAGAGAGGTCGTTGGTTCGAATCTCGGTGAAAGCAAAATTAATAAAAACATTTTTCTAATAGCGGTCGCCCCTCGGCAGGCAATGGCAAACCTCCGAGTGTATTTCTGCCATGAAAAAGCTCCTCATAAAAATATCTGCCGTTCGGAGTCGGCTTGAAACTGTAGGTCCCTCCATTTGTGGAACAACATCAAGACGCACACCACAAATAGGAGGAGGAGCTCGGCCAAACACCTAACAGAAGTGTACGCGCCAATTTTTTTTTTTTTTAAGCTTGTAGAACTTTTTATAAAATAAATTTTTTTATTTTTGTGTTTCACTAAAAAAAGTTTGCATTTTCTTCTAAAGAGAAACTATACTTTTATTAGAAAAAATTGCATGAAAGTTCGAACAGTAAATATAGTTTTATATTAAAATCAAAATTATATTTAGATTTCAACAAATTCTTGAGAAAAACTTTTTTTTTTTTTTAACTAAACACTACAAAAATACATTAAACTCGGACATAAAATATACATTTTATGTAAACATCTTATTTATATTTTTAATTAAAAAAACTGGAGATAAAAAGTCGTTTATTTCTAAAAAAATTCGATTCATATTGTATGATATATTGTATTGTAGAAAAAAATTTATATTAAATAACAGATTTCCAGAGAAGCACCAATAGTTGAAATGCTGTATTTACAAGTTTGCAGAATTTTTTATTTATTTTATTTTTTTTTTTGCTAAAGAAAATATTTGTATTGTTTCATTAAGAAATTTTCTTTTTTTTTTCAAAGGAAAACTGGGTTCTTATGTCACAACATAGTACGCATAAATTTTAGTAAGAAATATATTTTTATATAAATAAAAGAATTATGTTTACGTTTCAAGTCTAGATAAAATTTAATAGTTCAGCTGCAGTACTTAGAAGTTTAAATATATATTTTTTTTATTCTTCGGAATTTAATGGAAGCATACATTCTACATATATTACCAGCATCAGTTCCTCTTGTCAATTTGATCACAACAGTTCTTCATTTTATATGGAAAATGTGAAGCACAATACATTTTTTTTATTTTGTATTTATTTTTCAACACATAATATTCTGATTCGTTATCTATAAGTATACAGATTTTTTATTAATTGTTTGATGTTGAGTCAATTTTTGCCAGGTACTGATGCGGGCTACACAACTTTATATTTTGCAAAAAGTTCTAGGAAAAAATCTATAATGAACGCATTATTCGGAAGTTTGGTGATTTTTATATTTATTTACTTAAAACAATTTTTTATTGTTTGCTAAAAAACTGTTAACTTTTTTGTCATGAAAAAGTATTTGAACATGTTAATGAAAAATAATTCTATACAGAGAAATAAAAAAAATGTATGTTCAAAAACAAATTAGAAAAAAATGTCCCATTCAAAATGTTTCTATTACTTCAACACAATTTCGCCCGCATAACAAAATACTTCGTACAAACAAATTAACTAACACCGTTAACTAAAAATACTAAAAAAAAAAACAACGGGAGTTATTAGTTGTACTTTATCATACTTATACAACTGCAAACTAAATTTTTCTATAATCTCTAATTAAAAATAATCAGATTATGATGAAAAATTTGTGGAATTTTTCTAATTTTTGAACAAAATTTGAATTTTCAATTTACTTGGTTCTTGTGAAACAATAAGCCAATGCAAGTTAAAAAGAAAAAAAAATATCCAAACTAATCAAAATATTGAGTTTCTATCGTCATAGGCGATAAAAATTAAAAAAAAATTTATGAAACAAAAATTTAATTGAAATATTTGCATGAATAAATCTACAATAAATAATTGTAGTATAACATTTTATTGAAATGCAAGCTCATATTTATGTTGCCTTGGGCAAAGCCGGCTTAAATTAAAGCAATTTTGTAAGTGTGTGCGTATGCAGAATCAAAATAAAATAAGACCGTAATTACTTGCATTCATCCTGTTTTATAAACGTGAGCAAATAATGGCATAGACCATACTCAAAACGGTATACATATATTGAAGAATATATATATACATACATGTCTAAATATGTTATATGTATCTTAAGTAAAATAAAAGGCTCGGTAAATTTGTAACGTGAACTTGCAAACATAAAATATTCATATCAACAATGGCATACATATGTACGCGTACATCTATACATTGTTGATTTTCTGTCAAACATGCTTACATAATCACACAAGTTTCTGCGTTTGAGTTACATGCCTATTTACATATGAAGGGTTTTTTATTAAGAATGCCGAAAGCTTTAATTAAAATTTAAAAAAAAAAATCATAGTTTAAATGGTGTTTCCACAACTGTTTTTCCCCTATGCATTCGATGGCATTATCTTTGAAATAAAATTTCAGGCAAATGACCGCCACTGGATCACTTTTAATGGAAATCTTCGCATAAATCGAGCTCAAATACATACAGAACGCGAGTTATGTTGGCCCTTAGGACGGCAATCCTCTGTGGCTTATCGACCTAGAATATAGTCGAGCAGCATTTAGTCAGTAGATGCGAATGTCGCTAGCAAGCGAGGCGGGGAAGCCCACGAATTTCTCATACAATAAATTTCATGCTTGTCGTGCAGTTTGGCAAGTAACGCCAATTTATAGAAATCGCACATTTGTGAAATTTATACTATTCATCCTAAGATACCTAAAGTTTTTATGATTGACAGTGGGCACATCTTCTTATGCAGCTTCGAACAGCTAAAGACTGTCGATACCGTCGAGTTAAAATCCACACCAAACACTGACTTTTTCGCAGAATGAAAGCACCTGAGGAGTCTCTAGTGGATTTTCATTATTATAAGCCAGATCAGAAATAGACCACGAACATTCACAATAACCGTAAATTGGATGCCATTTTCCACTGATTCGCTGTACGTATTTGAATATAACTCAAAAAGTTAATGGGATCCCACTACGAAATTGTACTGGACTTCAGAGTATTGCTTCAGGTATTAATGAGAATGATAATAATAAAATCTAACGGGGGTGTTTATCATAAACAAAAAAGAAAAATTTCGAAAAATTTTTAAGAAAAAAGATAAAAATATTTTACCCAAAAATAAAAAAAAATGTTTCAAAAGCATTTCAAAAAATTTAATTATTTCCACCAACATGTTTTAGTTTTTTTAAGTATTATCCCAAAAATTATAAAAATATATGTAAAAATATTGAAAAGAACCGAAAATATTTTTTGTTTCTAACTCTAACCATAATTTTCGACATTTAGTACTTAATTAGTACGTAATTTAGTACATAATTTTCAAGCTGTTAATAAAAAAAGAAAATACATAGTTAACAGGTACGTTTTCAAAACTGACAAAAAATGTTACCCCCACAAATTTTGTTGAAAAGCTTATTTTTTTACTTGAGTGCAATTCGAAAAACTATGGCAATCCCATTATGCGACTTTAGGAGATGACTGAGCATAGTCTCGGCTATTATATAAAAACTCTTAAAGGTGATTTTCCAAAAATGAAAAAAAAATTTCAAAAATTTAATATAAAATAAAAAAAAAATTTGATATAAATGTTTTTTTTTCAGAAAATTTTCTAGAAAACTCTTTTTTCTCATTTTTGAAAAATCCCCTTTAAGATTTCTGGAAAATTCTTTTTTCTCATTTGTGGAAAATCACCTTTAAGATTTGAACAAAAAAAATTAATTTAAGAAAATTAAAAAAAAAAAAACAATTAATTTTTTGCAAATCTCAAACAAGATTTTTCAAAAATGACAAAAAGAATTTTCCAGGAATTTTGGAAAAATAAGTAAACTAAAAAAATTATTAGATATTTCATTTAAACAAACCAAAAAAAAAAATATATAAAAAATTTAAACAATGAATGCACCTCAAAATTATAAAATTTTTTTAAAAATTGTTTCAGTTTACTTCTTATTACATGCAAGCCTTCCACTAAACCATTTGTTTTTCCAAAAAACAAAAATTTAGCACCATCTCCAAAATACTTCAATCACATGACATGAAATCGCTCAGCTGTAGTTTTACAAAACTGAACGCCACACACTGGCAAACCATCGAGTGCACCTATTGAAAACCCCTGTATATATGTATAATATGTTAAATTTGACGAAAATCAATTTAGGTCTGCACGCTCGAATAGATGTTCGCATCTACGCTTATTATTTATGAATCCGTGGTAAAGTATGTAAGGGTATGTAGAAGCTTCAACAGCCGCCAACCGCCAACCGTCGGAAGTCGAAATGTACCAGCAGAAGTCGAGCCAAACGCAAGTGGGTAGAGTGCACAGCTGTCTACTTAACGTTGCATATATTAGCATGTATGTATGTATGTACTTGCATACTCGCATGTAAATATGTATTTGATACACTGTATTGAATTTATTTTTGGGTTCGCTTGGGCTTGCGTGTGTAACACGATTAAACTGGCATATGTACGTGAAAATGGGAAATTGCTTGCTCTTCATTGCCTAAGTTATTGGATATTTCCTAAAACTTTTAGAAGCATGAAAATTAATGGAGCTTTGAGTTCCAAAGGGAAAACCAAACTTTCAAAATATTATATAATATAGCGGGTTTTTGTTGTAAGTGGTTTTAGTGGTTTTTGTTGTAAGTAAGAGGAGTGCCTACGACGTTTTCGAAATCAGTAGTAGAGCAGGTTATTTTGTAAATATATTACACTCCTATAACTATGCTATTAGTAATGTAATATTAATAAAATATGAGTTCCAATATAATTCATAAAAGGCCAAGAGCCGAAGAGGCGCGAATTACAAAGCATTCGCTACCAAAAAGTGAATCATAAAATAAATAAAAAAATAACTAAAAGGCACACCGACGCCTTGCGACGTAAACGAAATAGTGTGGTAAATTTTATCTTCATATTAGTGATTTTATACTCATATTTTTTATAAAAGGCCTCCGAACAAGTGTTTTATATGGAAAAAAGTTATCAGCATTGTATGCAAAAAAAAAAATTGTCAGAAATCAACGCAATTTTTAACGGACTTCAGACCTACATTTTATTAGACTAGAATTGAGTGGGCTACAAAACTGCATGCGCTTCTAAAGATTTTGATTAAAAAGTTGAGAGTTAGATGAGAATTTTTTTATATTTATTAAAGTCCGCCATTTTGTTATTTTTCATAAAAAAATTCCTGTAACACCTGCCAGAATGACAAGCTTACAGTATAATAATCAGTTTAACTTTTTCATTTCAGATGTCCTGAAGAGCCAAAATCCTGTTGACAATCCAAGTCTTTTTTTTTAAGACGCTTACTTTGGTGCCACCCTAATACAAAAAAATATGTCAAAAAACATTATTTTTGTATACTACTTTATGTCAATAATAACATACTATAAAATCAAAACGATCGGATATTATTTTCCTAAAAAAAAAAACAAATTCCTAAAAAATATCTACAAAAAATGAGTATTTGACCAGGCCTTGACCTTAAATTTTTGTGAATTTTCTACAAAATTTCGAGATCTAATTTATAAAGCTTTTGTTATACAATGAAATTTTCTAAAGATTTTGATTAAAAAGTTGAAAGTTAGACGAGAATTTTTTGAAATTTGTTAAATTTTCTGGAAAAGTCTAATTTATAAAGTTTTTCTTATACAAAAAAAATGTTGCTTGAAAAATATTGTGATAAAGTGACGCAATTATGGGGTTATACGCAGTTATGACTTTCAAAAAACTCGATTTTTTTTATTGCATTTTTGTAAGTACATATATTCAAAAGTATGCGCACGAAATTTGAAGTAGATCTAAGCAATACTTTCGGAGTTATACCTAAATATGTAGAGATGCCTCGGCACGTTTTAAGGTAGGTATTGAAACTTTAAACGTGTTTTTTTTTCGAAACGGCATTTTTCAAGTCGGTGTACACGATATCTCGAAAACGGCTTGTTTGATCGGTCAACCGTTTTAACTCAATCTTTAAAGATACATTTTCTAGTAATTAATCGTTCCTTTTGTAAATCTGATACTTATTTTCCATTTTATAATCAATTTACGGCCAAATTTTAACGTAAAAATCGAAATCATTTCTTTTAAAAGCTGCCATTTTGTGAAAATTCACTATTTTGATTAGCCGAACGATTAATTACTAGATAATCTAATATATTAACAAAATTTGTTTGGTTTTTTCATTTCAGATAATCCAATCCTGAGTTACGATGTACACCGTAAATCGTCTTTTTTTAAAGGAGGTTCCAGAAATCGCGTGCAGCGCGCTCTATAATCAACATTTTCATAAATAAAAAATTTTGTTACGTTCTTGAAGGATGCTTTTATAACCGCCAAAAATTTTCAAATTAAAATATTCTGAAGTTTCTTCAGGATAAATCCTTGACAACCCGTATTTTATTTGCTTCATAACTGCGTATAACCCCTTATACGACCACAAGTGTAATTCGTCACATTCAATACAATTCTGCGGGTAAAGCGACTACTCTACTACTTGAACAGACAGAACAGAACAGAGGCCCACAAAATTCAATTTTGTTTTATTTCTTTATATGAGGCCAAAGGAATTTAGCGAAAGAAATTCGGAAGATTTTACTTCCCTTAATACAAATTGGAGCAAAATGAATCACCCTATTGGAAGATTTGTATTTTTTGTATGCTCGTCTGCATTTTATCCGATTTCTAAGCTTGAAACAGTTTTGTTGAGGTAAATGTTAGTCCTTCTGACGTATGTCTTCTATTTTTCACGCTAAGTAAAAATAAGCACTGCTGTTCACACACGAAGTAACCTTGAATAACTTATCCTAATCTCACTTCATTAAATAGAACCCTACGTAGCACAATTGAACCGTTTGCATTATCGTAACTTTTACAGTTTTCAATGCATGAAAATGAAAAACAGCTTATTTCGAGCACATTTTATTGGAGTTTAAAAATATGTATATAACTATTTGTGGTGCCCGTTGGAGAATAGTGGCCAAAAAATTGCAGCACATTGAAAAAAACGTAGAAAAATTGCACAACTCAGAGCTTGTTATTGAAAATTTCTTTTGAACGTCAATCGTTCAATCTTAGAATTATATACATTCATAACGCACATACACTCCCCTTCCCAAGACCATATTGAAATAAAAAATCGGTTGAAAAATAGGTTAGTTATGTATTTTTACTTTATCAAAAACACCATAAATCGATTTTTTAACAATAAATATAAAAATTTGGTGTTTTGAATTTTCTAAACACAGTTTTGTGTTGTACTGGTGTTGACGTAAAACGTGCACTATATCAATTCAAGAGTTCTTTCGATTTTTTTTTTATTTTGTAGCACCGTGTAGCAGTATGACATATTTCAATGTTTTGACTATTTAGTTTTTATTTAACTAAATTTTTTTTTTTTTTTTAATATAGTTTGTAATACAACATAAACCATAAACTTAAAATGTCAAGCATTGAACAAAATTTAAAAAAATCTAAATAATTTCATTATGTGAGATTAGTTTAGCTAGGTTGTTTCTCTAAGGTTGTTTGATTTCCATCTTCTAACTAAGTTGCTCAAACTAAACTGTTTAATTAAATACTTTTCAGATATGCAGATTTATAGCCCATTTAATTTTAGTATGATAAAGGGTAAGTGTAAGTAATCGGATTGATTTTTTGATTTTTTTTTCTAACCATCTTTTGCATTTTCTCCCCGAAAAACAAAGTTCAAGGATTTGCTATATAAAAACACCGAGAAAGTCATTCGAGATACTTAAGAACATTATTATTTTTGTACAATAATTTGTAATTAATTTGGTTACCTCACATGATATCCAGAACTTAACCGTTTTTAAATAATCGATTTTAAAAATTATTTTAAAAAACGGTTTAATTTTTGTTTGTACTTCCACTTTTTTTTAAATATTATTTCAAGTGTCCGATTGTTTTCTGTTTAACGTTAAAGGTTATGAGAATTAGAAAAAATCATCAATAAAATTTGAACCGGGCAGTTAAAACTGGCTGCTTGATAAAAGTTTTGAATTTACGATTTAACACGAATTGTTTCAAATTTTAAATTATTTCAGAAATTTGTATGTATTCTTAGCTATATAAAAGAGCATAATATTCTTAGAGGTTCAGCTTAGTAGACAAGGCTAGTTTACTGCCATCAGGACAAGCTTGTGGATGTCTCAGTCCTGTCTCACATCTTCACAACGAGGTCACTATGCTCTCAGTTAAGAAGTATAGTACGATGCTCAGCAAGTAATTCCTGCTGACTTGATACCGTACAAATCAGATGTTAGATGCTGAGCCACCTCCCAGGCGAGTTAGTTCGCATCCCTTCAATCACACTGACGAAATTCCAGACCGAACACAACTGCTACTACTGGGCCAGATGGGTAGGTATGTGATTACCATTCGGAATTCACAGAGAGGTCGTAGGTTCGAATCTCGGTGAAAGCAAAATTAATAAAAACATTTTTCTAATAGCGGTCGCCCCTCGGCAGGCAATGGCAGTCCTCCGAGTGTATTTCTGCCATGAAAAAGCTCCTCATAAAAATATCTGCCGTTCGGGGTCGGCTTGAAACTGGTGGTCCCTCCATTTGTGGCACAACATCAACACGCACACCACAAATAGGAGGAGGAGCTCGGCCAAACACCTAGCAGAAGTATACGCGCCAATTATTTATTTATTTTTATTAAATGGCATTGATCGGGAGTCACTTGCCACTTTTCTAAGCTCCCGACACCCGAATACCGTAGTCGAGGTCCAACCACCACCCATCGCAGACGCTTCAACTGCCTCATGAGAACCACATCGGAATTAATATCCAGAACCCCGATAGAGTCAACATATATCTGATACAACAACAATAACAATAGTAATAATATTTTAAGAGTAATGTAATTGCATATGCTCAGTATGTCATATAACTAATATAATTAGTATCTAGGATGACTTTTCCGGTAGCTGTATATCCATTAAATTGTTCCAAGGAAGTATCGGAAGCGAAAATGATATGTCACTATGTCACTTCAAAGTATGGCAATAGCACTGGTAATACAGTGAACTCTAGAGGTCTAAGTGAGATCTTTTTACAGATCAGCCAGTATTACCTAACTTATCCTATGGTACTTCGAAAACAACAAAATGAATTTTTATATTTCCTTTATTCAGTCGAACATCAAATTGCATATAATTCTGACCATTCCACTAACTATTGCTGCCGGTCTTTACCTTACTGAAAATGCAATGAAGAGTAGTATTACCAAACTCAATAAATAAACTTGCCCACTTTGGCCATAATTTCGACTTTTCAAAATTAATAATAAGAGCATTAAAGCGATATTAGTTAAGTATACACAAGTAAATTTAAAACTCCCCATTTTCACGCAACGCTTACTCTGCTTTCTTTAGCGTTTTGCGAACTATAATAAAATCCAGGTCTTTTCTCTATATTTTTCTTATACATCTACTAATTACTCGGCACAAGCAGGTTTGAGCGACCACTTCAGTTTGTCCGTTTTGCATCTTTATAATCAGAATAAAAATTTGCTTCAATAAATTTGAGAGAAAATAATTGTAAATTTGTACCTTACTTGCGCTTTTATTCTCCCCATAGAATCGGAATTATATCAGCGATTATTTCATAAAATTGTCTCAACTACGCTAAGTTGCATTTATCTCGCTCGCTTCATTATCATTAATTCACTCACAGGCAAGTCAGCGAATAAATAGATGGAGAGTAGAAAAATCAAAAAAGTAATAATAAATATTTTTTTCCTTGCCCTAAGCGACGCAAATCAATTTCACTTCAATTACAATAAATCTTTGTGGACTTTCATTAATCGAAAGCGCACAAGCATACACAGCGGCAGACAAATAAACACAGTGGCACAAATACAAACACACCAACAGCACAATACACCACCACCAACTTAGCAGAATAGTTAGCGCACAGCAAACATCATTAAACAACAACAGACCGTCAGCAAAGTTTATACTACAGCGTTGCCATATTATCATTATAATCAACTGCACAAATACTAATCGTCAACAGCAGCAATAACTTAAATAATAACACCAACAACAACGAAAATAACAAAAACAATGCACACCTGCGTTCAAAATAATAGCTTATTCTTTATTTCTTTATTTTTTCTTAAATTTTTTTTTTTACTTTTTTATAAAAATGTAATTCATATTATATTAAAACAACACAAAAATAACTTAAGTTTTAAAACTGTATACAAAATTAAAAAAAATTAAGAAATTTTCATCATAATTTCAAACGCTTTAGTCAGAAGGGGAAACTTTCTATAAAAATATATTTCATACTTCATATCATAAAATCAAAGTTGCCAACTTCTTTAGAAATTAAAAGAAACTCAAAATTTGTTTATAGAAATTTCAAATTTCTTAGTCAGAATGCTTAGAAAAATTTAAAGTATGTAGTTTTGTAGTCCATTAAATTTCGGTAAAAAAAGTGTAAGTTTGAAGTGGCTCAAAGATCCTGTTGATTTTTGAAAATTCTTTTTAGCGGGCGGTTT
>JAYXIM010049489.1:0-95247 GCA_037575425.1 Anastrepha fraterculus
AGTTTGTGTAGCATTTGAACTCTTGTATAGAGTAACAGGCAACAATTACTCTCAAACGATGTTCTGCACGATTCAGTGATGGAAAAACGAGCAAAACAAAAACGAAAATATTCGCAGAGATCTTGCAATGCTAATGGCTAAAAACGAGGTGGAAAATAGTAGAGAAAAGCACATAAAACTGCCAAGCCAAGGCAAACGCCTTGCTTAATACAACAAGTAATAGCCGTCTGTTTACCAAAGACTATGAGGTCGAAGTGCAAATCTCGAAGAAATGTAATAGCCGCATGCGAAAGTGAGACATACAAGTCTTCTGAAGAGCGACGTAGGGAACGTAGTTCTTAATCATTGGGTTTGCGTCGATTTTGGCTTAAATTAATTGTAAGACTTTGTAACTTTTTGTTAGGCCTTTAATGCAGATTCAATAAATAACTAAATCATAAAAAAGAAGAAAAAAAAAACAAACGAAAACAATCATTTTTCGCTTTTTATATTCTGTTCAATTTTTGAAAAAATATTATCGTCACTTGTACTGGTAGTATGCACACTTAGCCCAAAATGTATGCAAACTCTATTTCCGCCCCTCAATGTTTTTAGTTTCCTTCTTTTGCTGCAATTCATATGCCAATTTTACGCCAATGTAACTGACAATGCAATTTTATGTGTTTGTCGCCACTGCAACTATTATTCACAATTGCGTTTTTGTTTTGTCAATCACATTTCCGAAAACGCGGATTTAGCACGCTGCTATAGCACCAACTTTACGAGCATTCGCACGCAAAACGTATGCGGCAACACCAACATGAGATGCATGATGCATGTTCGTATACAGTCATTTATCTTTACGTGTCGTCATCAATTTCAGCAACTGCAATTCAAATTTAGATATGGATACTGCAGTTGGAAAAACTGATTTTTTTACAAAACATATTTAAGGCATAGTGAGCGAGTAGGTGGGGTTCCTACCTCGGTGGTTTTGGGGTGATAGCAACATATTTTATTTGGATGCGTTTGCTAAAAACAAGCATGGGGTGAAGTACTTGAACATGAGGGATTGACAAGAGATGGTGTTACTTATAACTTGTGATAATATTGTTAGTACTCTCTTAGGAATGTTGGGCTTGGTATGGCCAGAATTCGTTATTCAAACTCATTTTGATGCTTTGAAAGTATTAATTCTAACACCGAAGACAAGGTTCAGCATGGCCAGGCGAAAAAGTTCACAAAGCCAAAGACTGAAGAGCTTGCACGTTCACTACTTGGGTCACATGCAAAGGTCAAATGCAGCCCTAATTTCAAGAAAGTGATATGCAGTGCATATCGCCCCACATCAAATTTCGCGTAAATCAAATAATTTAAAACGATGGCTAGAATTCTTATATGTTTTCCTCTTCTCACTCTAAAAATAATCTCAAGTTTTGTACCTCATAATCAAGTGCCGTTATGTAGTGTTAGCTACTTAATTTTAATTGCAGAAATAATGCCTAACGCCTATTAATTCTCATGCAGACTATTAATTCTCGTATATAACTCATTGTGATTGGTAAGCCAAGACTTTTATGGGTAATTAGTGATAGATTTTTTATTAATTAAAATCATAATGAACTTTGCGAAAACATTAAATTTTAACGAGACAGGGATAATCAAAATCTGTGGTCTGTCCATGCACCGAATAGCTAAAAACAAAAAAATCAACAAAAGTCGCAAAGTTATTTCCACATTTTCAGGTGATGAGGTGAACTATGAAAAAATATGGCAGGCTGAAAATTTACCGTAATTACGTCTACTAACAAAAGCGCAACTCTCCGGCACGCGTCGAACTCTAAAAACTTTGCAAAAGCTGCAGCAGGCTAAGGTGTAATCAAGATTAAGGAATTGCAAAGCCAGAGAAATGGGATGAATGACGCATGTCGAGGTTATGTTTAGTTAGTAGCAGCACATGGTAGAATACACACCAAGTTTCAGCCAGATCAGTATATATCTTTGTATTTGGCATTCGTTTAAATCGATAAAGTCGAGTGACTTTCCTTTGCCATCACGACAACGTACCAGTTCACGCCTCAGCAATTGTGCAAATAGGGTTCCAACTCGTTCCATATCCCCCCTATTCACCAGACTTGGCTCCCTCGGATCCCTCGGATTACTATAAGTTGCCTAATTTTAAGAAAGGACTGGCGGTAAAAAGATTCTATTCAAACGAAGAGGTGACCAAGGAAACGTATGGCTATTTTTCAGATCCTATTATTCGGAAGCGATCAACAAACTAGAACAACGTTGGACGAAGTGTATAAACCTAAACGGATACTATGACGAAAAATGAAAAAACTCCAAATAACTAAGTAGTTTTTACTTTTACACAGGCTTTTCAAACAACCTCGTATTTCTAAAACAGCAACAAAGCAACAGCGTTTTAGTTTCTGTCAATCAATACATGTGTTGAAACAAGGAATGACACAAAGTTGATTTTTCAAATAAAAAAAAATTTGATTTAGAGCGTCCGGATGGATGCGTTTATTACTTTCCTTCGTACTTTGAGCTCCGGAAAGCGACTCCTACTCTGTATACTTCGCATAATACAAATACTATGGAGCTTTAGAGCTTCCATTCTGTATAACAGCAGTACAATGACATCACGAAAAAGGCTCTTCCAGATATTAAAAGTGTTTTTAGATCTTTGTGATGAAAATTTTAGGAGGACAAATCTCCCGTCCACACTGCTAAGTTGTGACAACTTGGATAAATTTATAGTTTTATAAAAACTCGACACATCTTCACCAAAATATCGAATTTTTTAACCAGAATCAAAAAATATATACGTAGCATGCGTAGTTAAAAATTTTAATATAATAAAAGGCAAGTTTGAAGTGATTCAAAATTCTCGATTTTTGATAATTTTTTACCCAGACGGTGTTGCGTATTTTCTCCATATCAAAAAAGAAAAATCCTTTTAACAAATTAAGGAGATAACTTTAAGAAAGAGATAACTTTTTTGGGCAATCTTAATGCCCATATATATGGGCAAGAGTTGCAAGAAAATGGAATAAAATTGGGTGCTACGTTCAAGCTAAATTTAAATAAATTTAATTGAATTATTTACTTTGAAGTTAAATACCTCGTACTTTTACGCAGAACAGACCTGTGAAAAGCAGCATACCCGAAGTTAGAAAAATAGGTCGGATGAATAAGGAATTTATTGGTGTGCAAATGAAGCCAATAGAAGGCCAATCATATCGAGTAGTTTGCTAAGAGCTTGAGAACTTCAAATGATTATACATAACAGAAGTATTGGGGGCAATCATCTACTCTGTCAAAAATCAAAGAGATTAACGAAATCAACGCATGACAAGCCTTTTCAAGGGCCTATGCTCCCGAGAGGAGAGTGAAGAACGAAAAAAAATTGTTCAATCCAATATTATGAGACATACCCCACATTTTGTTCTAAATTTAAATTTGCAGGACACATTTTCAATATTCGTGCAAAGAATAGACAAAAAATCTAAAATACAAGTTATGAGCAACGAAAAAAAAAGATTGTAAATAACTCTTATAGAAGAGAAAAATGTATCATATGTATGTCTGTGTTTCCATAATATAACAAGTATGGCTAATTTTTTTAGATATGCCCAATAACAGTTACATGTCTGAAAAAGTCATATCTTCACAACAAAAAAAACACCCCCATTATCAAGCCCAAACAAATTCATAGAACTCCATAGAACCCATGATGGAAAGAATAATGAGATGGCGCCTATCGTGGTCCCGTTACTTTGCTCTCAGCGAATTTGACAACGAGTTATTTATTCTCGGAGTTTTAGTTCTTTCTTCATGACATTTTTTTAGCCTGTTCTAATTAAAATGTAATGTTTATAATTTTCTAAACTATATATTTTTTAAAAATTAGTTAAATAATTCACTCAGTTTAATTTAGCTTTACTTTTGTTTAACATCTGGTGGCATTGCCCGCGGTCGCAGGTGTTGTTGGTGTTCTTCTGCTTTCGGCAGTCAAATCTCTCTCTCGCTACTGCAGTGTTGCCTATCTTTGGATATAAAAACGTACTAAAATGCCCATTTAAAGAAAATAAAACACCAAATTTTTATTGAATCACTAAAAGAACTTTGTATGTGTGACAAATTATCTTTAGAATGTGCGTTCTTTTTTTTGTAATAAACATGTTATGCTTATGTACAATTTAATGTATAAGTTTTTTTTGTTATGCGGGACTCTTTTGTTAAGGGAACGACTTATTTTCTATATTTGAGGTTATGTAACTAGATAAGGTACTTTTTTGTAAACATTTCAATATGGTTTCTTTAGTATTTTCTGGTATTTTGTGGCTTATTTTTACAATGAATACAACGCTTGATGCCATATATCCCACTAAGGATTGATAGCCGGAAGGAACGATTACACCTCCATGGTTTAATCCGCATTCAGTAAATTCAAACGCCTTTTAAAATATGTAAAAAGGTTTTCAATCTTAAGAAGAGTTGAGAGCGGGGCATTTAATATTTTTGCATAACCTTAAAAGGAGCAAAAATTAAATTCACACTTTCAAAATATCAAATTTTGTAAGAACCAACTAATTTTCATTAGCACTAAAATCTTCTCAGAGTGCCCTTTTTAATCTTCTTTTGTATAATAATACAGTTTTTTGTAACTTAAAGTTTCGGTAGCTTTAAATTAAAAAAAAGAAACAAACACGAAACTTCAATATTTTCGCATTTTCGGTATAAAAAGCACTAAATTTATTGCGAAGAGCAAATGGTTGGCAATACTGCACAACTCGGAAAAACGTGACGTCACGTACTCTCTGATGGGTGCAATCTTCTTACTATCATTCTTGCATAGAACCTCTATTCCACAAGCCACTTACGAATGGCATTTTAACCTTTAATATATTTTTTTATTTGTATCTTAAAGTTCGTTTATGGTTGAACTTCCGAATTTCTATAGTAACTTTTGCTTTTGCATTTCTTTTTTGCGTAAGTCACTTTTTCTTCTGGTTTTTTTTTTTCATTAACTTTGCTTAAATTGTGGCTCTAGCATTTAAACGATATTTTTCACATTCCTCACTTCCATGGCAACTGCGTCTATTTTATATATTTTGCTATTTCTATTATTTTTTGTTACATTTTTTTTCTTCTTAATAGCTTAATCGTTTTGCTGTAATAACCGGTTTTAATAGTTTAGCCTTTGTTTGCTTTTTCTTCTTAGTTTGTTGTCAAATCTGTGAGGCTGCAAGTTACGCAAATTGGATCATTGAGATACTTACTTGCAAACAGCCGCGCAACACATACGTACACACACATGTGGTGGGTACGAAAGTGATAGCTTATGCTAATGATACACACAGTCGCTAATACCTTATTTCATACAGATATGATTGTTTCGTAAAATGGTCTATATATCATAATATTTTGCAAAAATGAAATTTTACATCTTTTGTTTTATTTTATTTCTCAACAAAAAATGTAAAAAAAAGTATACACTCATTCCATTGTAATGCAAAAAGAAAAATAAAAATATGCAAGAATTAACGCCGTAGCTTAAATGATGTAGTTAAGTTAAAGAGCAAATATTTATTTATAATTTTTAAAATTTTGAGGTATTTAGTACTTTGTTTTATATCCTTTATTATCAATAACAATTTCCAGTGACATGGAGTCAACCAATTTTCTGTATATTCTGGAGTATTTTGGTTCCCACTTCAAGTATCAACTTTTTAAGATCAGATTTGTTACGGATGTCATATTTTCTTATATTTGTCTTCGAAATCGACCAAAAAATTTCAATGGCATTCAAATTCGGTGATTGTGCAAGAGTTTCAATAATATTTTAACCATGTTTGTATTATTTGTGACTTGTGCTTGGTGTCGTTATCTGGATACATAAAACCGAAAGTCATCTCTAATTTCTAGAGCTTTGAACCAAATTTTTTTGCAGAAGTTTTATATAAACATATTTGTTCATTGTTTCTTCGATAAAGGTTAAATTTCCAACTCCATTAGACGGCATGTATAGCCAAACCACAACGTTGCCACCGCCGCATTTTACAGTAGCTCCCAAATTTTGGGGTTGTATGCCACTCGCGCGTCATATAAAAGGTCTAAATAAGTTTATTTTTACCTCGTCCGCAAAACGTACGGTCCTCCAAAATGCTGGGGTTCTATTTCGATGGTCACGCGCAAACTGTAATCTCTAACATTTATTACTTGCACTTATATGTATATATGTATATATAATTGGCGCGTACACCCCTTTTGAGTATTTGGCCGAGCTCCTCCTCCTATTTGTGGTGTGCGTCTTGATGTTGTTCCACAAATGGAGGGGCCTACAGTTTCAAGCCGACTCCGAACGGCAGATATTTTTATGAGGAGCTTTTTCATGGCAGAAATACACTCGGAGGTTTGCCATTGCCTGCCGAGGGGCGACCGCTATTAGAAAAATGTTTTTATTAATTTTGGTTTCACCGAGATTCGAACCAACGTTCTCTCTGTGAATTCCGAATGCTAATCACGCACCAACCCATTCCGCTACGGCGGCCGCTTCTTACGAAAGGTTTATTACCGGCTATTCTGATATTCAAATTTACTTCCCTCAGTAGTATGCGGGCAGTTCCTATATGGGAAGCCTTACTTAAATCCTTTTTGGCTACATAAGTTACCTTTGGAGCGCTTGTTGCTGGATTGTTTTTCACTTGGCGCACTAGCCACTGACACTCTTTCACTGTAAAAGTTTTATTTCATACCTATCGTTCCTTATTTACCATAAGCTTTTCATAAATAAGGCGTTCAATAACATTCTGAACTGTTGACGAACTTTAATATGCAATTTCAGCTATTTTACGATATGACACTCGTCTTTTGAAATGCTCCGAAACTAACTCACGTTTTTCTATTGAAGTACGCGGTCCCATAGTTAAAGAAATAAGAAATTCAATATTGCTTTATGTCAAACTCACTTGCCGGAAATCACCTCCTTTTGTTACATTTAATATGAAAATTGATTTTGTTCGAGTTGCAAAAACTTGTTGTAAAGCATTTAAGCAGTAGACGTTACAAATACTAGCTATGCTCCCAGTAATGCTCAGGCAAGCATTACAACAGAGCCTACGCCTAAGCAGGGACAAAACCACAGTTGTTATTGCTTGGGTGAACTCCACATTCTCTTACGCCCTTTTAAGTGTATGTACATAAGTGACAGTAAACAGCTACAGTATAAAGTCGGAGAAGTAATAGAGCGCGTATAAGTCAGAATAAAAGTTTTCATCATTCTAAATAAAATTTATTTTTATTTTTTTAACTGAAAAAGTTATTCAAAACCAAAGTGGATGATTCATTTTGCGCCACCTTGTGCATATATTAACCAAGTTCACGATCAATCATTCGCATGTCTCAGTATGAAGAATATTGCAGCTTCCTGAACCTTAAATTTGCAAAGTGAGCTGGGTTCATTATACAACTCATTCATAAAATAGCATCTTGGCACCCACAAGGCAGCAGCTATAAGCGTTTTATTTCTTCCCTAATACTAGTATACGTTATTTGCACCCAGCATTTTATTCACACCCGCTTTCAAATTTAAAAGCAACTATTTTTTTTGTTTTATTTTATTTTCTGCTTTTGTTAAACCCACAAATGTCAGCAGCTATTTCAACTTGAATCCATTAATGGTTAAGTTATTTGCCATTAGTGGCAATGGAGCAATGCAAATAAATCAAAAACCGCTCGATATACTCAACTTATGGTTAACCACCACTGATTATACTCTTATGTACTTATGAAACCACTTTATAGTGGAGTTATTTGCCACCACACTTTTGATTTTTTTTTTTTTTGGAAAATACAATTGAAAGTTATTATGCTCACACACTAACGTAATTTTCTTATGTCTGTGCAGGTGTTAGCGCCATTTTTTTGCATAAATGCTTTAAATAAATCTTTGTATTTATGAATATGTATGTAAGTATGAATCTCTCCATTTTTCACAGCTTAAAAAAATATGTGCCTGAATTATATTTTAATTCTCAAATGCCTAATATTTGCTTAATTTAGAAGAGCATCGGAAATATATGTATTTACTCATACAATTTCGGTAGACTTTTTTAAATTTGATTGCTTTATTTTAAATGGGAATTGAACAGACACCGAAAATATTGGCGCTACAAATAATCTTTTATTTAATTTAATTCAATTTATACCGCTCACTATTTATAATTAAGTACTTCCTCTTGTATGTAAATATGTACTTCCAAAACGAGTGAGTCGACTGGTTTTACCATTTCTAGTGCGTTATTTATTGCCGGAAACTTGCAGCAATGGCGCAATAAAAACTTTATCCAATTCATTTTAATTACCTTAAGTTATCATTAACCATTTAGCCATTTAAGTGTCCCTTATTTAACTAAACGTATCAGCTTGTGCCTTCTTTATTTAAACGATACATATTTGGAATCGATAATCCAATTTAATTTCAGTAGTCACGCTTACTTTGTCTAAACTTTTCAAGATATCTTTTAAATCAGTTGTCGAAGTAAATGATTTTTTTGGCATTCTTGTTCAGTATACTGTGAGGAATTTCCATGAAAATTCATAAGCTGCGATTAAAAATTATAGCACAGGGAGTTGTTGATAGTTTTGGCAATTTATTTGTTTCTTAGGTAGTTTTCATATTTTTTTTATTCAAATATAAATATAACTTTGTAAGTTAAAAAATATTGTTTTTTCTCCTACAAAAACCATATACATAAATCAAAGTTTCAAACTTTGTGCAAATGTAAACGAAATTTAAGAAATTAAATAAATTTTTTCAAAATTAAAAAAAAAATTTTTTTTAGAGAAATTTTGAATTGCAATTACGTTTAAATAGCTTTTTTATATGGGTGGCGCAAAATTAATCGAGTGGCGCAAAATTAATCGAGTGGCGCAAAATTAACCATTCAACTTTTAACTAAAAAAAAATTATTTTGAATGGCGGAAATCTTTATTTTGACCCTTACGTGCTCCATTGCTTGTCTGTTTGTATGCTGCAGCTGTCTAGCTCACAAGTGTCAAATATGATTGCCGTAGGACGATATTTGCAAATATTATATTATAAATCTTTCCATAATTGATTAATTTTGCGCCACCTGTTATAGGCCCTTAGTAATCTTGCTCAACCAACCGTTGTCTCTGATGAATTTTAAACAGGGTTTGGCACAGTGCACCATATAATTAGTGAAATAAGCGGATTTAGTGAATTGAAGATTTAGTGATAATGAGACCTTATACTTACTTTAACTACCACTGAAATTAGTGAAAGTGCAAAATGTCAAACCCTGATTTAAACAGGCTCTTTAAAACAAAGTCGATAATCTGATTTGCTGGCGGAGTTCGGTGCTTTCTTTTTCATATACTATAATTCATATAATTCCAAAAAAATTTCAAAAATCAATATGCGTTTTGACCCAACTTGCACTTTATTATACCGAAATTCAATGAGTTATAAAACAGTATAGCCGGATTTCATCTAAAGATTTTAACTAAAAAGTTTGCGATTTTGATGAAAATTTGCTGAATTTTTTTTTAATTTTGAACAAAGTTTAAAAATTTGCGCTATATGCTTTTTGTTATAGTATGAGCTAAATTTTTATAAAAATAGTTGAAATTATAAAAATGAATAAAGGAATGGTCAAAATTTCCCGACAAATGGTGCACACCACTTTCTTCTCGCGCTGACAGTATATAACACATGGGCTGAAAAGTCCCAGGCCTAACACATAGATGGCACTAGTTTTATTGCACTCACCCCCTTTTCAATTAGTACTAGCCCTTAAAAGACAGCTGTTAAAATTTCATGATACTCTATTCGTTGGATCGTGAGTTATTGTGCTAAAAGTGACGCTACTTTTGCGATTTTCAAAACCCTATCAATTTCGTGTTGTAATTTTATACTGTTTCTTGATCGAAAAAATGCCAGAAAAGCGAAGCAATGGCTTGAAAAGTATTATGGGGTCTCCGCTCTATCAGAAAGAAAAATAAAACTATGTTGGCTGACTTCAAACATGATCATGGAGACACCAATGATGCACAACGCAGTGGACATCCAAATGAAGCGTTAACACCAGAAAACATAGAAAAAATCTAAAAAAATCGTTTTGAATGATCGAAAGGTGAAGTTGCATGAGTTAGTTGAAGTCGTAAAGATATCAAAAGAACAAACTGGCTTTATATTGCATGAGCATTTGACTATGAGAAAGCTCTTTCAAAGTTGGGACTGCGTTTACTCACTGTTTTTGTTTTATCAAGACAACGCATCGTGTCACAAATCAATCAAACAATTGCAAGACTCAATGAATTGAACTTCGAATTGTTCCCACACCCACCGTATTCGCCAGAATTGGCTCCCAGCGACTACTGGCTGTTCGCAGACCTAAAAAAATGCTAAAGAAATTTTGCTCGAATGAAGAAGTTTTCGCTGCATCCGAGACATTTTTTGAGGCAAAAGATAAATCGTTCTACAAAAGTGGTATTGAAATGTTGCAAGGCGCTGAAATGATTGCATTGTTCTAGCTGTCAATTACGTTATGTTCAAAATTACCAAAAAAGAAACACTTCGATCCTTTGTTAGACCTGGGACTTTTTGGACTATGTCTTACTACGTACTAGTAACACTATGCAAATACAAACTTTCTGCGAGAATATTGATAGTTGATCTTACTTAATGCATGTTTACTAAATTCGTTGACGATGACCGTTTTGTCAGATTGGCCCAAGTTTTCGAGTTATATAAAATTTTTCTTACACACGCTGAGATTAAAAATATCATACGGCTCTTTCGCGCCTGAAAAATCTGTTCTGTGGGAGCTGCACGTTAAAGTTATACGATTTCGTTAGTTTTTAGACATAACTGAGACTGTTTTAAATAAAACTACCGTGCAAAAGTTTAGCAGAATAGCTTTTAAACTTACAAAAAAGATGAAATTTAAAAACCACTTTGCTAAACAGAAAATTAAGATAAAGCAATTAAAAATTAAATAAAAATTATTAGAAATTATTATTTGCACCGTGTATTATCAGGCATGTTCTGCAAATCGTTTTCGGGCAATATTTTCGCATTTTCCGTTTTCAAATCGTTTGACATGTTCTGTAAATCGTTCCGTTTTCGTTTTTTTTTCGAACATCAGCAAATCGTTTTTTCACCCTGTTCTGGAAATCGAAATCGTTAAAATTTTCCAGTTTTATTTTCGGCAACTTAAACGTTAGCGGTTTGTGATATTCTTAAAACTGTTTGTTGAAATAAATTTATCAAAATGTGAGTATTTACTCAAAATAACTGCATATATTTATGTAAATAAAAGTGTTTATTTAAAATATTTAAAACTTATTCAAAAACTTTTAGGGGAAAACACAAGAACTCCAAGCAAGAGCTAATTTTAGTCGAGTTTATGGAATCTCATCCAGATTTGGCGAAGAATTTTTCGAAGGGCGACAGAGTTGCTGTTGAGGAAAAGTGGAAAGAGCTAACGACGCTGCTAAATGCAGAAGGGCCGCCCCAAAAAGATGTTAATGGATGGAAAAAAGTAAGTATTTAGTCAAATATTAAAATAAATGTTTTTGAGTTGTCTTTTTTCAAGATATGGTCTGACTGGAAGGGGTGCATTCGGAAAAAGGTTGCCCATAACAATCTAGAATCGAGGGCAACAGGAGGTGGACCCTTTAATAAGCATGTACTGACGAGCAACGAAGAATGTGTTGCAAGATTTTGTGGAATTTTTGCAGCCGTTGAGGGCATAAGCCATTGTAGAAGCTTTGGGACAGAAGATAATAATAGCGCTATCGAATCTGAGGAAGAACGTCCCCAAACAAGTAGGGAAGCGGTGGCTACCCCGAGAGCTGCAAAAAGGCCACGAGTGTCAACGCAGGACAGCCTTCAGTCGTGTATGGCAATGCAATCTAGTTGTATGGAGAAAATATCCACAACTTTAGATAACATTTGCGAAAACCAACACAAGATTGCAAAATCGCAGGAAGATGAAAGGGAAGAGATTCGACGACTTCGTCGTGTTGTTGAGAAACAAAATGAATTGCTGGCAGAGCAAAATCGCTCGAAGACTCAAAGTATAGAGCAAAAGCAAAGACATTACCTCAAAATGGAGCAGTTGCAACAGGAAACAGTTAATATTAAAACTAAAATGCTTGAGATAGAGACTAAAAAATAAATATAAAAGAATCTTATTGAAATGTTATGTATATATTTACTTTTAATATGAATAAATTTTATGTTTCATAATATTAAATTTCTAGCAATAGAGTCTCTTATATTTCTGCCAACACTATATAAACTACTGTTTTCCTCATTTTCAGCAATTTCCTCATCAATTGGATTGTTTTCTAATACGGTTTCTGTTTCAATGTCATCTATTTGATTACTCCTACATATGTTATGTAGTGCGCAACAAACATTTATTATCTTCACTACCTTTTGCGGCGTATATGGCAGGGTAGTTTTCAAACAACGAAACCGACTTTTTAATACTCCTATAACACGCTCAACGATGTTACGTGCTTTTGCATGCTGCTGGTTAAATCTGTGTTCTGCCGATCTTGGGCCTGGGTTTCTATATGGAGTCAGTAGAAATGGCTCTATACCAAAACCAGAATCTCCCAGTAGCCAAGACCCTCGGTCACCAGCTTCATACTGCGATAGGTAATAGTGTTTTGCACTGCTCATACTAAAGCGTCATGGCTTGCACCAGGCCGAGTTGCATCAACTGCTCTTATTATCATATCAAAATCACAAATCTGTAAAATAAAGGCAGTAAATTTTAAATTTTAGAAACACAATTTAAATTCATTCTTACAATCATTGCGTTTATGCTAAAAAATCCTTTTCGGTTAAAAAATAGATGCTCGTTCTCAAAAGGTTTAAGCAGAACCACATGTGTTCCATCAATACACCCTATTACTCCTGGAATACCGAATTTTTCTACAAAATAAAGTTTTGATTTTCTAGAATCCTCTTCAGACATTTTCAGCTTAATCCACTTAGGACACAGAACATTTTCCAAAGCATTGATCATTTCGGATAATATTTTTGAGACTGTGCTTCTACCCATAGCAATATCTGTATCCTTTCCGACGGAACGTTGATAGGAACCTTCTGCGAAAAACCTAAGACTTGCTGCCAGCTTTAATAAAATAGGTATGGACGTTTCCTTGACGAAAGATTTTACTTCATTCAGCACTTCTAAAAAAGCGTACTTATTTAGGCGATAGTTGGAAACAAATCTAAAGTAGAAAAACTTAATGAATGCCACAAAGTATAACCATTTCTAATCTTACGTAGAATCCGGTGCACTGAGAGGATTCGGATGGTCTCTTAAACGCCGCCTATCTATTCTACTTTGGTAATCTTGCTCCTGTTCGTTTAACACATAAGCTGCCATAAAAAACATGATAATTTTTTAATTAAATCCTCTTATTTTGAAATTATTTCGTATTTTTTGCCAACGAATTCTTTTGTCATTTGGTTTGTTTAATTGCCAAAGAGAAATCAGCTGTTTCAAACTTAAATTCGAATTTAAATGAAATCGGACGAATTACAGAACACCCAAAACAAAATCGTACGAATTGCCATTTCGGATCCGAATTGAAATCGCGCGATTTTCAGAACATGCCTGTATATATAGGTATATTAAGATTTAGAAGGTTTTCAGTTCGAAAATGTATAATGTATGCTGTTTCTAATTGAACTCGAAGCGATCCCAAGGGAAATTTTCAAATGTCTTTAACTCGAAAACTGGTGGCAATCTGAGAAAATGGGGGACGTGCTTGAAGTTAGAAGGCCCTAATTATATAAGGTCAACTATCACAATCTTTGCCCAAACGAAGAGTCTACAATCAGAGCACAGTGTAAAAATCTTGTATCTTTTTTTTATATTTTCATTTAAAACAAACTAAAAGTATAGCTTGGTCTCAGGAACCAACATCACCACTATTGTATTGCTTGTGGAGGAATATCATTTAAGAGTAAACAAAAAATTGTAAATCCTATACTTCATATACCCGTTAACAAAACAGAAATATATCTCAAACGACCACGCGAGCAGCTGCAACTTGTTGCTGCGCCAACGCACTTCAAAAACGCAGCTGCTGGTTGGGCAAAATTGCAAAACCAGCTCTCAGCTGCCTTTTTCACTTTCTAAGCGCATTTGTGCGCAGGCAGCTAATCGGAAATTGACAGCAACAAAAAATGCGCACATTCGCTTGCAACGTCAATAGCAAAAAATTGAATTAATAAATTGCAGAAAATAAATATATGTATATGGATATATGTGCATGTATTAAAAATATATTTTATAGTACATATATTTATAGTAGATTTGTATGCACACATCTACAGTGGCGAGCATTGCTTAATGCATGACGACTTATTTTAATACTTACAATGATTTCGAACTAACGAAACAAAATATTACAAAAACAAAAAAAAAATTTCATTTTTGAAAAAAAAATCATCCAACATCCCCATTTATGTTCCTTTGATTTATTTGGTGAAAGAATGGTCAATATTAAAAAGAATTACAAGCAACTATTTAACTTGAAAACCATCCTAAATATTGGAAATCATGAATTGCTTAAAAATTCTAGGTCGAAAAATTTTTAAATATTAAAAAAAAATTATCATGCACTAATTTATGTTCGCCACTGTACTTATAATGCAATGAAAAAAATTGTGCAGAATGTAGGCGCTCGTTGCATTTTTATGGTAAACTAAATTTGCTGCGCGGCCACATTTTTGCTAGTCAAGTAAATCCTGTCAGCAAACAACTAGAAACTAAATAGACTTATCTGGTCGACCGGTTTTACTCGGGCCAGCGCACTGTAACTGGTTAAATAGGAAATTTTGTAGCTACGCTCTTGTTGCACTACAAGTTTTTAGTGCCTGCAATAAGAGCAACAGCACCAATACAATAATAAACTGGAAGTAGTGCAAAAAGCATTTAATGCATTGCTACCATTTTGCTATTTGCCCACAATTGTCTGTAGCCAGCGACCGAGCACCGTTGTGGCAGTTTTGTTGTTGACCACTACTGGAGGATGTTGGCTGGCGACCAATGTAGCCACATAAATAGCCAACAAGTCGCCTTAATCGTCAACGTCATTTGATGTTCGTAGTGGTGGTGGTGGTGTTCGTATTTGTGCTGTTGGTGTTGAAGCAGCAGCAGCAGCACCTTTACGGTAACAAGAGCAGCTACAGCTGCACGACACTGTACGAGTACCACTGCACAGCTCGTTGGCCACATCGTTGCACTCGAACGAGGACAATAATAAAAATGGTGAGTAGTTGTTTGCCACTATAGGTATTTCGCATCCATCGTCGCCTTCTACATCCCAGTCGTTGTCGTGTCTATGTCGTTCATCAATTCGCAATTAAGTCAGCATGCGAAAGTGAAAATTTTGCAATTATACCACCAACTGTAGTCCAGCTGTGGTCGCACTATGCAAACGCCCACACATCGTCACTCTTTGCATGCTACCCATTTACATGTATGTATACATTTGTGTAGATGTAGCCAAGTTGCAAGCTGCTGTGATGCGTTGGCGGGTGCGCTTAAGTAAGTGAATTGCCTTAATTTCTCGATTTTGCATTCGTTGTTTTCTTGCTATCTAGCGCGTTGTTGTTGTGTAAAGAAAGTGAATTGGTGGTGGGTAAATGACTTGGAATGTTAGTGGTTATTTTCGTATAAATTTAAGTTGAATTTTTAAAAATTTACTTTTCCAGTGTCATTAAGTGATATACGGACTTTATACGCTTTTGCATTTCTGCAGTTAATTGCTTTTATATCTCTGTACTTGAGAAAACTTAATTGGAGAATTTATCTATGTGAAGGCCACAGGCGACGTTCCTGCTGTGACCCAATTCAAGAACTTGAAATTGAATTCACCCATCGCCTGGCGCTTCAATCAAGCGCCTATCCAGGGTAGAGCTGATAGAGTAAAAAGTGGGCAAGCGGATTCATTTACAGGAACTCTAACTCCACCTGAGTGCTTTTCCAAATGAGCTGGTGGCAATAAGAGAAGTTGCGTTGCTTGGCTGATAAATTCCTTTCATCACCTTTAAACAGCCACTGCACCTGCGATAATTAGGTGACCATTAAATCACTTCACTGCTGCAAAGCCTCATGCAGCACAATAATCACATGTGGGCGGGGAGGCGTAGAGGACTAATTGCTTAGAAAAGAAGCCTCCCTGCTTGACAACAATAGTAATTAGGGAGTAGCATTAATTTTGTGTAAGCTTTGAAAAGATAGGGCCACCCAAGCCGAGTGTGTTATTGCGTGACTACCATTCAGAAATGCGTAGGTTCGAATCTTCGTGCAAGAAACAATAAAATTATAGAAAATACTTTTTCTAATAGCGATTGCCCCTCGTCAGGCAATGGTAAACCTACGAGTCTACGAAAAAGCTCTTCATAAAAAAATCCATTTACCATTCGGAGTCAGCTAAAAACTGTAGGTCCCTCCATATGTGGAGCAACATCAAGATGCACGCCACAAATAATAGAATTTTACGCGCCAATTGTTCATTTTATTCAAAAGATCTGAGGATTTCACTCACTTGGTGCGTCACCTATTAGTTAAAGGACTTATGTTATCACTGCTGAAGACTCATTCTAGTGGATAGGTATAACTCCAAAGAACTTTCACCACAAATGCCATGTAGAGGAAGAAATCGAAAGTGTTGCACACAAATTTTGTCACCGAATTTCTCAAATAAGAAGAAGAAGTTTCCATTTATTACTGGCTTTATTTAACATCAATCATTACCATCATCGGGTAGCCTTACAACTCGCGGTGAGCTTTAGTTCGTTCAAGATTCATTTCCAAGCATCGCGCTCCTTAGTAACTGTTCTCCAGTTTCTAAGTTTCAGGTCCGCTAGAACTTGTTCAAACTAGATTAGTCTTGAACGTCCTCGTGCTTTAGGCCCTACTTCGTTGTATGATGCGCTTGATTTCTGTTGGCGGCCATTTCCCTTGTAATAGGACCCAACCATCGCAGTCTTTGGAACTTGACGCAGCCGTTCTTTATTGCAGCGTATCCGGTAGATACCATCTTGCAGTCGTAATGGACCAAACATCCTTCGCAGCACTTCTTGCTTGAGTTCTTTTAGGCACGAAGGAACGCCAAGAAGGAAATATTTTAGGATCATCTCTGTTTACCATCGTTGCTTCTCACTACCGCTAAGCTGTTGTACCCTCTTGCTGAGAGCTAACTTACTCTTTCAGACAAACAAAATATAGTCTTTGGAGCCCACCTGTGAAGTAGCACGACAAAACTGGCGTAAAATCGTGACAACGAAGAAGCCCAGCTCTGGCGAGGATAAGAAGGCTCCCTTTCAGCGTTACTTATACAGTTGTCTAGTAGGTCTTAGTACAACGAATATTAACGATTTTTTTGCTTTACTCAACTTTAAACTATTTTATGGACGCTACGTTTCCCTCTAACATGGGTAAAGAAGAATGCAGTCAGTATTAAAAAAACCCAGCTAATCTATTTCACAATTTACTCAATCTCTTGAGATACAGCGCAGTGCACTATTGAAAAGATTTCTGAGGACTTTTGAAAGTTCAGTGAGGAGTTCGCGAGAAGTTTAGCATCCCGGGTTGGCTTAAATTGTATGTACTATATTTTATGAATTTCCGCATCCTATAAAATACAGTCCCAAAATACGTTCATATGTACGCTAACAACTATGCAAAGAGCGTTCGGATAAACTTTTTTTTTTTGTTTTTTTAAAGCTACTCTCTCCTGGAAGGTTTTTTTTCGAAATAAGTTGCATAAACTAACAAAAGAGGCGTTTCTATAAGCCAAAATGTGTGAAAAAATTATAAAACCAATTTTCGAACTGCAAGAAATCAAAAACGACTCAGCCTATGAAGTACTGCTTTTAAGCTATAAAACCTTGAAATATTCACTTTCGCTCTTTATTAATAAAATATATCACAATTATTTCCTATTCCTACTAAAATTGTGAAAACAAAAGGATAATTTTTTTGAAAAAGTTCAATTTTGTGTGTATGCCAAGCTCTACTAAGCGGGAGTAAGCAAGGAAATCTAAGATTAAAAATCTGTAATCTCTGGTATGCGTTGGGATCCCCAAATATAATAATTTTTTTTTATCAGTGGTAGCAATTTTTTTTATGGCCATAAAAATGGATTTAATTATTATTATTTTCTTTTCAACTTTGCTCGTACCGCCACGAGTTATTTATTTTGAATAGCAAAAAATGTACTTGCATGCACAAATTTGATATAAAATATCTACAGATCGATAATATTTAATCTCCTCTTTTAATTATACTTAACTTAAATGCTTAAAAATTATGAAAAAAATTGATTTCATATTTTCCAATATGTTTGCACTTTTTTTTTGACAATTTTTTTTTCATTTTTTTTTGTGTAAAGCATTTTTCGGCCGCTTGCCCATTTATTTATTGCAATCTGTTGCCTAACGTTCAGTATAGTTTTACTTATAACGAAAAAACTTTATTCGACATGTATGGAAAGCACCCAGTGGTGCAACCATTCCTAAAATGTCTGCTTATTAGCATAATAAGTCCACTGTTGACTTCCTCTTTAGTCTGTTAAAGCCTCAAGTATTTTATTGTAAGATGTCGCAAACCTTTTTATTTCTCTAGGTATTGTGTGGACTCTTGTGAAGAAAATTTAAACGAGAAGAATATTTGGAATATTTTTACAAAATGTACGCAAAAATTCATTTTCCCCATAGGATTGCAAGAGTAATTTTCAAAGCGTTGGCTGCACTCCATTTTTGTTTTTTTGTAAATGAATAAAGTCATACCTTTCATGTGGTAAGTGTGTAGTTGTGTTCATAATGTTTCTTCTCATTTGATCCTATCCTCTTCTGATTTCCCTCAAGGTAGTATTCTGGGTCTATTACTTATTACCATTTTTATTAATGATGTACCTGAACTTTTCAATCTTTGAATTTTCGTTATACAATTTTTTAAATCTATGTCAAGTCTTTCCAACTCGTCTAGGCTCCAGTCAGATTTTTATCATATGTTTTCAATATCGTTTTCTAAGTTTAGGCAGTTATTTCCTACCACATATTTAATTAAGGAATCGCATCTCACCATTGTGCTTAAAGTTTCGAAACTAGATGAAATTTCTTTTAATTTCAATTTCTACGCTATTTAAATTACACAATTTCTAAGACATTTTACACATTTGACTTTATTCGGCGCTTTATTCAGACTTTATTGGAACATTTATGCTAAAGTTACTTCTCTTGTTCGATCTAAATTGGAATGTCATGTGTTTATATGGATGCAGCCTCCAGCCTATCCAAAGAATGTGATATAGCGCCATATTCTAAATAATAGACATATGTAAATAATAAGTCGTTTAAAAAATAGTTAAGATATCAATAAGATATCCTAGGGAACTAGAAAACATATAATTTTAAGTTGTATTCAACCTGACCTGCAACCTGCAGTATACGAATATAACTAATTTGTTGATTACATTTTCAGTGTAAGACCACAAAACTGCATACAAAATAAATCTAACAAAATAAAAACGAACACTGCTCAAGTAGCAGCTATGGCAGTAGTAAAAGAAGTGAGAGCAGTAGCAGAAGTGAGAGTAGTAGCAGAAGTGGGAGTAGTAGCACTAGCAGCTGCAGTACCCATGAATAATTTCGCAAGCAGCGCGTCGGTCAATTCCAAATTTTCTGCTACTACTCCAACTACAGAGAGTAAGAAAATTTTTTTGAACTAGTACTCTGAGCTATTAGCAGTAACGAAACGTAGCTTGGAGCGGAGTAAAGCAATTGATCGCGCGTTTTGGGCTGCCTGCTCCACTACTCATCTGTTCAAGTTCAAAGTAGTAGCGAGAGCAGAGCAATGTTTTCGGTAATATTCCAGTAATAGTAAAGTAATATTCAAGTAGTAAATGCAAACCCTGAATCCAATTCCTTCAAGCCCTAATAGTTTTGATCTCCTTACAAAAGATCTCTTATAAAAAAATGTATCTTCGCTCTGCTTTATCTTAGTCGTGTAATTGACTGTCCTCTTTTTTTAAAGCGCATTCATTTTTACTTTCCACAAAAGGATCTTATGAGAAATGATTTATTCCTTCTAGAGCGGGTTAGAACGGTTTATGCCTCTTATGCTCCGATGCATTATTATTATTTGCTTAAGCGCCGATTATATGGCACATAGTGCCAAAGTTAATGATTTCCACATATTTCTATCTCTTGCATTTTGCCACAATTGAGTCCAGTTAAGATCGCTGCAAGTTATTTCGTCATGCAGGCATGGTTCGATGCATAGAACATTGAAATGATTTAATAAAATCAAATAAAATATAAATAAATAAAATATTTATAAATAAAATGAAATAAAATATTAAATAAAAATAAAACTCATTTTGGCTTTTGTTCTTTAGCTTCTAAGCAAACTTTCAAATTGTCCCTGACTGGATTATGTAGATAAGTAGAAATTACTATCGTTAAGTCTGTAAGAAATCATGTATTTCTATAATAGATTTACTAAGAATAAATAAATAAATATTTAAAAAAATAATAATCATTAAAAAATAGGTGTCTAATTTTTTCTTTTTTTTTTTTGTTGTGGCCATAGAACAAGTGTAGTGCGTGCAGTAAAGAAAGAAAAAACTTATCAGGTCACCCTAATCTGCATATTTCATATTCTGTTCCTCACTACACTTTCGTATATATCTGCATTTGCACTTTGCCGGGTGTTTGGCAGCATATTTACTACATATATTATATTAGAAAAACTTTTATATTAAAAAGAATCGATTCATCTTAAGCATATCGCATATGCTAGAGCATATCCTCATTTGAGGCATATCCTTGTCAGCGAACTGCATAAATATTAAAAGGACGATGAAATATACACATGCTTCCTTGAATTTCTCACTTGAGTTAACAGAAGAACGAAATGCATGAAACGCTGTTGAACACCTGCAACTTTGCCGCACTGCTGCATCCAAGTTTACCCAATTCCATACAAACTTCGCTTACAAGTATGCTTACATGCATACATACATACATACATACATAAGTGTATAAAGAAGGACGCTATTGGTAAATGAAACTTGACAAACTTGCAATTTCGGGTTATTGATGTGGAATTAATTGCGAAGTTAAGTGGAATAGTGTGATAGATGTGGACTAGGTGCTAAGGGTGCAAGCGTAAATATTATATTTCGAAGCATCGACTATATTATTAGAATATCTACAGTAAAATATGTGCACATATGTGCTCATACAAACATACAAATATTTGTAAATTAATGCCATATGCTGATGTTTGAACATGCTTTTATCCATATTAGGTGCTGTCTCATGCAAGTAGAGTAAGTATAAGTTAATACAGGGTGGGTCCCTTTTAGAAATTATAGTACAAAAACCCGAATATTGTTTTCAACTATCTTTCTTTTGTTATATGACAGAAAGTAAAGTTCCTAATTAACTACGAATTATCATTTGAATCAAACGACTGCCTGGCTATACCTGAAGTCGATGATTGTCGGTATTATGTAATTTCATTGCAATTTTGTTTTTGAGTAACTTTTTTACTAAAAAAATAGGTTTTGAGTGATGGAAATCTTTATTTTAACCTTTACGCGCTCCTTTGCCTTTCTGTTTGTATAGGATTGACGTACGACACCATTTACAAAAGGGACGAGACATATCGCACCCTAAATACAAAAGGGTCACAACTCAAAATTTTCCACACTCGAGCTTGACTTGTTTACAGTAGCACAGAAAACAAACTATGTGACATATCACGCTGAAATTTGCCATGTAAGCTTATAACAGTCCTACCAAAAAACAAAAAATTTATTTTTGCCATATGTCATCCGCGGACCGTTTTATTGATAACGTCTCGTTCATATTCGAGCAGAACGTACATTTTGAGTTGTGACCCTTTTGTATTTAGGGTGCGATATCAATCGAGACGAATTTATACAAGGTGGTAACAGTGGTATGTAGTAGTTGTAGTAGTAGTAGTAGTAGTAGTAGTAGTAGTAGTAGTAGTAGTAGTAGTAGTAGTAGTACTTGTTTTGGCAATATGGTGGTTTGAATGCCACAATCAGCTGAGTGATTTCCATGGACTTTCGTCAAATTCCAATCTGAATCAAAGCCAAACAGTTCATTTTGGTATTCAAGACAAAAAAAAATTAAAACCAAAAACAAATGAGCCTGCTTTAGCAGCGTCACATTCTTTCATACAAAAACTGTCGATGTCCAGTTGAGAGAGAGAAAATGTGCAACATCGTCAAGGGAAAAAAGTGTCAAAAATCAACGAGCATTTTTAGCCAATTCAAACTCACACTTTATTTAACTAATATTTAACAAACTACAAAACTGCATAACAAAAATCTTTCTAGAAATTTTAATTAAAGCCGTGGAATTATGATGAAGAGCTGATGATTTATATTTTCTAATTTTTTCTATAGAATTAAAAAATTTTATTTCCAGTTTTTTTTTAGATAATATGTATAATTTAGCTATATACGTATAATTTTATAAAAAAAAAAACAATAAAAAATAAAAAATAGTCCAAACTGTTCACAACGCTGACGTGCTAGGTGGGCATTTGTTTGTCGCGGGCAGCAATACACGATTAGTGAATTCAATGCGGAAAAAATCGATTTTTGGAAAACTTGGTTTACTCCCAGTAGTCGCATCTTTCTCAAACCAAAGAAAATAATATACCTTTGAGTTTTGATTTAATAAAAAAAATCGCTATTCGGGCCATTGTCAAAATCATTTACGAGCATTTGGAAAAAAATTATTAAAATTGGTCAAAAATTAAATCTTGTAGCCATTTTTGAACAAAATGAGTCAAAAAAGTCGACACTGTGTGGCATTCAGCGCCCTTTGTCAGTTTTCAAAGAACCAGTACCGAAATTTTCTTCTCATTTAAATTTTTTTAAATATCTAATAATCTCTCTAAAATCCAAAGAGACAAATGATAAAGAGGTGGATGGAGCTTTTACCTCAATTTCTGATTGAATTGAAGCTTATAAGGAAATAAATTGGGGTTCTTATACAGGAGTATTCTTGGGCCAACGCGATTGATATTGCGGAGAGTTATTGTCGTTGTAGTATCATTAATATTACCCATAAATGTTTTGGGAATGCTTCTGAAGTGACAGCCCTTGACCGGTAAAGCTGAACCGCCTATTTCGGTTTCGGCGATGAGTTGAGTATTCTCGGTTTTAGCAGCAGGCGCAATAGTTATTTCTGGTTGAGCAGCCTGAAACAGCTAAACTTGTGCTTTCTTCATAAATTTACATATAAATATTTTATCTCAACCAAAATGTGTCTTTGAAAGTCACACAATTTCGACAACACAGCTGCTACCTTAGAAGTGAGTTCTCATTAATTTCGAATGTTGTAAGCCCAAAACGACACATTTCAAACCGCACAGGTATGATATTGCATTTTTTCCACTTTTTTTGCGCGAAATAATAGCCAATATGAAAAAATCAATACGAAATCAGTTAATGACTCACCCTTTACTACATTTTTGGTCGTGCATTTACATATTCACATTTCGATGTGTATCTACGTAAGTCCATAAAGTCATGAGCCCAATTGGGGTTAATGTATTTATGCGCACAAACGCAACAACAAAATGGTCACTACCCACACACTTATAACAATAATAATAGCATTCAGTATGGGATAATTTACATTGTAATAGCAACAATATCAATGCCAGTCTGCAATGTTTGCTCAAACAAGCTTGTTGCGTATGCTACCAAATTACAGAGATGGTTACTTTATTTAAGCTGCTGTCGGACAATGTACGGCAAGCGCTTTTTAAACTGTCAACATTCGCTTGCAAACACTTTACTTTCGACACTTTTCGAGAAAGTTTCATTTTGCACTTTTTGGCAATCGATTTCAAATGCACTCATTTATCCTCGCCTCTGTACCTATATCAAAGCTCCCAAAGGAGTTATTTGGCATGAATATTTTACTCAAATCATTGAGGTCAACACACTCAATCACTATCATTGTACAAAAATGCCAGTAAAAACACACTTCTTCTTCCTATTTTTTGACGAGCACGCTTGGTGTGATTTTGACAGGCAGTCAAGTGCGTGATGGTGTGAGTGCTTGGTCTGTTTGCTTGAGCGTATTGGCGGGCTGGCTATGCCAAATGAGAATTTTTATTGGAACATTAAAAACAATAGAATATCGACAAAAAAGGAAAATAATATCTTCGACTTGGAAAATTTACAATAACAAATATTTTTAATATATTTCTTAGCTATACTAATGTTTTTTATTGAAAAATAACTGTAATTTTTTAGACTTTTTGATACGTCTTTCTATGAAATTTAATCTTTTTTATGTAATCCTACATAAAAGAGCGTTTTGGAACAAGGTGATCTCAGCTATGAGCATTTTTTGACAACCAGCTGTGAGTGTTTTTACTTATGGAGCTGTACAATTACCACAATTGCACAAAAAAAAAAACTTGCGCAAAAATTTCTTATTTGTGGCCAAGGTTGTTTCGGAAAATTACAAGTCAATCTGGAAGAAATACAATTTTCCTGCTACTTGAGCAGCGTTATTATCGGTGACTGCTAGTTGGAGCGATTACATCAAAAGGCGAAAAAGAGGGTAACGACGGCATTAGGCTCTCTACAGGCACTCACATCAAGAACGTATTACACATATCAAGGCGCACAAAACTTCCAATTTTTAATTCCAATATAAAGTTATCTTTACTTTACAGGTGCAAAATGTGGAATGTGACGACAGCTGACACAAGCTCATTACAAGTCTTTGAAAACAGAGATGTAAAAATCCTCAAAATACACTGGCCAAATACTACAACGAATCCTGACTTAATGGGTCAGAACACAGCAGAAGTCAATGCTATTAGAGATCCGAAAGAGAGAATGGGGCTGGATTGGCCATATGACGACATAATATCGACCGCCATTGAATGGAACCCCCATGACAGCCGCAGACGGAGAGGACCAGCGAACATCTGAATACGACTGCTGGAGTCAGAAAACCGCACCATACGATTTAGATGGAATGAGTTTAAGAGATTCAGGTCTGTTTTGCGAGATGGAATGATGTTAAGTAACTGAGTCAAAACAGACCCGAATGGAAGAATTTTGTTGCGGCTCTATGTTCCACACTGGAGGTCTAGGAATTTATGGTATGATGATGAAGTATCAATCTGAGCTAAATATAATATTCGGGCATAGGAAATAAAAATTCTGAAGAAATTTTTTCATAAAACCTTCTAACCCGTTATTAGATCTGTTTGACCCTGATTTGAAAAACACTGTAAATGCCTTGTTAAGAGAAAATATTAGTCCTATAGAAATTTTTGTCTAACCTCAAAAGCAAGGCATGCCGCCTGAACAGTCAAAAAGTATGTTCGAAAAGTTAATTGTATGCCAATTATTGAAAATAGAAAAAAAAAATACTTTACATGCATTATTAGTCCATTCCTGATTATTACTCTCCCACATTGTTCAGAGTGACAAGGTTACTTAAAGCGCTAACACTTGACAACTACTTTCGAATATGAGCTTTATATGGAAAAACCATCTCATCATCATCATTATCGTTTGGCGCTACAGCTCTATGTGCGCTTTGAACCTGCTGAACAAAATGTCTCCACTTGAGCCGATCATTGGTTGATTCATTCCAATTATTTACTTTGAGTTTCATCATTTCGTCTTCCAGTTCGTCAATCCATCTGATCTTAGTCTGCCTTTTGATTTCGTCGTAAATATTTTAGCTCCAATTATTCTTCGTTGAGCTCTCTGTTGGGTCGCTTCTCATGACCTAACCTAGCCATCTGATTCTTAGGGTTTTGGCGAGGCGTACAATTTTTGTATCACAAAATCGTATACCAACAAGTAAAATTCAAAAATCAATACGACTTCAAGCTTTAACTTTATTATACTAAAATTGTACGAGCTATAAAATTACATGCCCAATATTTTCTAAAGATTGTGCTTAAAAAATTGAAAGTTTGTTTGGCAATTTTTTGAATTTTTTAATTTAAGTTTTTGTGAATTCTTTCAAAGTGTGGAGCTTAAATGTATGAGGTGTTTGCTATGTAATAATGAAAATTTTTATAAAGAATTAAACAAAAAATGTGCAAAAATAGCGCGAATTTTATAAAAAGATAACGTGACTTTATGTGACGACACGTGTATCTTGCCTAGTCTGATAGCACCTTTATGTTGGATGGCTGCGTGCTTTGCTTGCTGTACCGATTACCTACCTTGTTGTTGATATTGTTGCCACCGTTTGTTGCAAAAATTGCTGTGGCATACCACATTTTCACGATTTTGATTTTGTTTACTTTAATTAACACTTTTCATAAAATATAATCTGAAAATTTCGTGTCAGCTGCATAAAAAGTGATTTTTTGCTGAAATTCGTTCAGAGCAAAATAAAAAGTTGCAGCTCGTAAAAATTTATGTGATATTTTACGAGATTATTTGAAATAAAATTCAGATATTTTATAGATTAAATAAACAAACGCAAAATATTTCTGTACGTACATATATCGGCATGCACTTTGCTGATATGACAATGAGCGGGGGAGAATGGAAATCACTGGTGGCGGATATAATACAAGGGCATAGAGAAATACATAGGTGAACATTATTGCAAACATATTTTTATTGAAACAGGCTGGCGCCACCAAATTGAAAGTCTAAGTAGGCCAATTAAGGTTGGGCCGGTAAGAAGAGGTGGTGGATTTTCGAAGACGACCGGATTTTTTACATTTTTTGATGTATTACCATACGATTTTGTTAATAGTGTTCAGCTATGGGAGGAGGCTATCACTGCACCGCTGAACAGTGCAATCTTATCGAAAAAACTAATTTCGAAATCGAAAACTTACAAAGAAGTTGAAATTATTAAGAAACATGCGAAAGATCCTTTCGCAACTGCTACCAAAATTAAAGTGAAGGAAAAGGAGGAAGTGGAGGCAAGCGTGGAAACTATTTGTAGACGTTTACAGGAACACAACTTGGCACCTCATAGCCAAAGAAAAGTGGCATTACTAGCTAAAAGGCATGTGACGCAAAGGCTAAATTTTACAAATGAGAACTTTGTTTGGTCCACCGAGAAATGGAGAAATATTTTGTGGACAGATTAATCCAAAATCGTGCTGTATGGTACTAATAACTCCGAGTAAAACCCAAAATACACAACCAAAATCATTAAAGAAACATGAAGTACTACGGGGCACAACTTGGGCACGTTTTTCATTTTATGGTCTAGGACGGTTGCACTGGATAAAGAAAACCACGGATCGTACAGCGTATGTTCGAATTATGAAGGAAATCATTGGTAACATATACTCACGAAGATATGTCACTGCTTTGGGTCTTCCAACAGAACAATGACACAAATCATACAAGCAAGTTGGGCCAGCAGTGATTTCAGAGAAATAGGGTGAGGTTATAAAATGTTCTGCACAGTCTTTAAACCTCAATCCAATAGAGAATTTGTGGTGCGATGTGAAGAAGGCAGCTAGCTGCTGATGCTCAATAATAATCAGCTTTGGAAAACAGTAGAGCGTGCATGGAAATCGATACCTAAGGAGCGATGTGGTAATCTCGTTAATTCGATGGATCGGCGATGTGCTGTGGCAATATAGAACTAAGCATACATTACTAAATATAGGGTTTTCCAAACAGAGGTGTTATTTTGATATTCAAAGAGAATTGCTATTTGTTAATATAAATGATCAGATGTTTATTTCATTATAAAGAGGAAGGTATGCCGTTAATAGTGGAAAATAACATCAGGCAAATGACCACCACGACCACGCTTACAGGACAATAGCCTTTTCATGAAATTTTCCATAACATAATTGCAAAGCGCCTGCCCTATGCCCTCGATAGCCTCTCGAAGAATTCCATTTTTGAGGTCTTGTTGGCGTAGACCTTCGCTTTCTCGTGGCCCCAAAACAAACGTCACAAGGTTTAAATCACAAGATCTCGGTGGCCAATTTCGATCCCCTCTTCGAGAGATAACACGGTCCGGAAACTTTTCCCCTAAAAGATCAATAATTTCGTTGCTTGTATGGCACGTAGCGCCGTCTGATTTTATTATTAACAGTCATAATTCCTTAAAAAAAAAACACCAATAAAAAAAATTAACATAAAAAAAATTGTTTCTTCTTCAATTCTTTCCCACTTTGTCGCCACTATTATTATTTTGACCGCAGCGTACATACTCGTAAATATATCCGACAGCTCTTGAAAGTGTTCAGGAAAGATTTATATTTTTTAAGATATATCAGGTCAGTCCATAAGTTCGTGCGTTTTTAAAGGTGGTTTTATAATTAATAAAAATGATGTTTAATGTATTTATTAATCAATAATATATTTTCCTTCATTATTTACAATGTCTTCCAGACGTTTAGGCAAATTATTAATTCCCTGCTCAAAAAATTGTTTGTCCTTGGAGCCAAAATACGCTTCGATATCCCTTTTTACAGCGTCTTTTGAGGAGTAGTTCTTGTTACTCATATATGATTGAAGTCCACGGAAAAGGTGATAAACACAAGGTGCAATATCCGGAGAGTATGGTGGATGCGGCATTAGCTGCCATCCGAGCTCGTTCAGCTTGCCTAATGTTTGCCTTGCGGTATGAGGTCTTGCGTTGTCGTGGTGAAACAAAACTTTGCGTCTATTCACTAAAGACGGTCAATTTTTGTTAAGTTGCTCATTCAGGTTTGATAGCTGAGGGGAATAATAATCAACAGTTATCGTCTGGTTTGGTTCCAGAAGTTCACAATAAACAATTCCGGCCATATCCCACCAAATAGACCGGAGAATCTTCTTGGGGTGAAGGCCATCTCTAGGGGTCGGTTTCGGTATTTCCTCTTTATCTAACCATTGGCAATTGCAAACAGGATTATTGTAAAGGACCCATTTTTATCACTAGTAACGATACGGTTCAAAAAACTTTTATTTTCAAGCCGTTGCAGCAGCTGAGAACACACATTCACTCTCTGCTGAAGGTTGGCGGCGGAAAGTCTATGCGGAACCCATTTTCCCAGCTTTGAAACCTTTCCCAACTGAACCACGTGCCTGTGAACTGTTTCATGCGATGAATTTAGTCTCTGAGCTATCATATCGACTGTCAAATTTGGCTCAGCTTCCAAAAGTTCGAGCAAGGCGTCGGAGTTAAAGACTTCAGGACGACCAGCGCGCGTTCGAAGATTTCATTTTAGTTTTTAACAACACGTGCTTCTATCCGCGATTAAAATCACTTGTTGAATGCACAATATATCAAAGAAAATAAAAATAATTTTTTGTATGCAAAAAGCGTATTAGAGTGAAATTATGGGTAAAATACGCACGAACTTTTCCACTGACCTGATATTTAAGCTTTGGGCCTAAGTGACTACAGGTTCTTAGTCGCAGTTACTAGGAGTTATTGACAAATTTTGATATTTTTTTGTGTTTCCTATTCAATAATTTAGCAATTCAGCAAAAACTAAAAATTGTCAGAAACCAACACGATTTTCAAGCCTCTTGAAACTACCGCTTTTTGATAACAAAATTCAATGGACTATAAAACTGCTTAGTGTGAAATTTTGTAGAATTTGAATAATTTTTTTACATTACCATAAGTTTGAAGCTTTAAGTTATAAAGTTTTTGTAGTAAAATGAATTATGTTTTCATTAAAAAATTATTAAAATTAAATGCGAAACAAATAATTTGTAGAAAATTGTCATTAAATCACCGTGCCATAGTTATATGCGCAGTGTATGTACGTACAAATGTGCATATTTAAAATTGACCTTTTTCCGTTCAAGTATTTATTACTAATTTTCTTGCCAAAATATTTAAAACTATGTTTTTTTTTTGTATTAAAATTTATGCACATTAATTACTTTTTTAATTATCATGAAACCTAGTTTACTTTTCCATAAATTATGAGCGCTATAAACACAATATGTCAGCCTTATTTAAAGCATTTCAATATTTGCGTAATTGAAATCATGCAACAAAATGTCGCATGAAAATCAATGAAAACTTCTGTCACGTAAATTTTGTATCTAAAAGTCATAAAATATATACATACATATGTACATATTTTCATAAAAATGTATACATACATACATATACTTACATATGTACATATATTGATTTAGTATAAATAAACACATGCAAACAAGAGACCACATACACACATGACCATGCTCCACAGCCGCCACGAAAATGTCAAATCGGAAATCGCAATGAATTATTGCCTTCAAGCGGTGTGTTGGCGCGCCATTAAAGACACGCCGATATAAGCGGTAAACAAATTTTTGGCAAAACTGAAAATTAATAAAAAGGAAATAAAGCGAGCAACAACTTTATTCCATGGATGCCACTGTTGACGCCCAATGCAAATCAAAAAGTTTGCCAAAAAAGAGATACAAAAAAAACGAAAATGTCGATAATATTTATATGTATGTACATACATATGTATTACATAAAACTGTTTTGGGAAAATTCTGCTATCGATTGGAACGATTTGAATAAATTTTCAATATTTCTAGCAGCAGTCAAGGCAATGAGTTCCATGAAAGGGGCAATGTATGGGTAAAGGGTGCATACTTATGTATGTATTATAGAAATATCTGGGAATTAGGGAGATACCGAGATCCCGAAATTTCGGGAGTTTTAATTGTTTACGAAGCATATGAACTAAAGATAGAAAAATCCGCTTTTAGAGAAAAAATAGCTACACTTTAACTTTCTAACAAATATGAATATGTTAGAACCACCGTCGGTGGAACCTAGAGGGCGCGTCGCCAGGTGGCGGAAAGGAGAGCACCTCCCAGAAATGGGGCTGCAGAATAATAATCTCTCGCGAACCACATATGTAGATCGAAGACGTCAACTTCGTTAAAAAACGCCCTGAACCCAAGGTGTAACGCGACGCGTGCCTATTAGGTGGGTTTGGCAGCCGGGGGTAAAAATTAGGCTAGCTTAGTTTAAGTCTCCTAATGAATCGCTCCAGATATCCAGCCGCCTCAGGTTGTAACGGTGACCTTGCCATGGCATGGGGTGCTGCCATGGCGGACCGTTTATTTCCCCTTAATCCCCCTTGGTCACCACACATGGCGACATGGTCAGCCCTTCGGAAGGGCAGGGGACCATAAGAACCTGTATGAAAAAACCAAAACAAAACAATTCTGTTAGCGGGGGCAAACAAGCAGACGTATAAACGGACTGACATAAAGACAAAACGAACGGATAGTCGGACGAACAAGCAAACGGACAAGCGGTCGGACCTAACGACAAAACGGACAAACAAACGAACGAACACAAACGAGCTGAAGAAACTTGGAACTTCCTCAGGGGACGAGCTCTTGGCTTTTACTCACGACACAGTTATTGGCAAAACTGTGGGCCACAGCACGCCATTAACTCCAAATCAACCTTCTACATCCGCTGATGCCAAAGAACAAAAGCGTCAATATGTAAAAAAAAAGGCCCGTCTGGGTATAATTTTTACCAGAGGACTCTCGCTAATCTCGGCGGAATAAACAAAAATGAGGCCTAGGGTAAAGCTCATCCCAAAGACGCCGCCGATAAGGCAAGGTACCAAAAGGTGGTCGACGAGTACCTGACGTTCCAGCCCACCCAGAAGGCAGAAGCTGTAAAACGCAATCGTTCGTGGACAAAGACAGTAAAACCGCGAAAAAGCACAAGATGACACACACTGCTTCGACGCGCAAAAAAGTCAAACGCGCGTTTAATGAGGTGGCACGGGATCACGTACAAACTGCGTTAGTGACGAACTAAAAAACCGCGACAAGCCTGTGTTGGAAAAGTGGTCCGAAATTGAGGCACGACCATCTCGTATTGTAGTTGATCACGTCATGGCAAGAGGGGAGGGTCAAGAGTCAGAATTTGATTCCATGGAGATGGTTCGTGGGTAATCAACTCAGAGCGATAGGTACGGTTGGAAGCTCAAAATAATCCCAACCAGTAAGATTCCACAACGGGCAAGGGCTCGTATATAGTTACCGAACATGAAGTTCGAAGCTTAGCAGCTAATATCATATTTATAAGCACATAACCGCACTATTCCGATGGATGACTGGAGCATCATTAAAGCGGAGGCTCCGGAAAAAAAAACAGTGTGTCATCTCTTCTCCAAATCTCGGAGGAAAGTATTGAGCAACTGAGAAAAGTGGATAACAAACGAGAGGAGAGCGCATCTGAAGTTATTCCGTTCTGTAAATCCGGAGAATGAGGACCCAGGGTTACCATCTCTACCATCTAAAAAGTACAACTTATACTATAAGGGGGCCCAGGGTAACCCGAAGGCATGTATTGTAAGTCCCGGAATAGTATAAATCGAAAATATTAACATCTCTAGTGGTCTTAGATGCTTGCAGTCATATATTTAATATCAGTGCATTGGCGGCACTGCACAATTAGAACGGAACTAATTGCATTTTTGCCAATAAATTCATCATTTGTTTTACTTAGTTATCCCCAGCAAACTTTCGAACTACGCACATACGAGTCTGCATATATGTGTGGGTGTGTCCGTCAAGTGACGTACAAAATCACGTACGCATGTGTGTATGGGTGTATATTTATTTGAATGCATGTCTTTTTGGTCAGCTGCTGCAGTCTTTACTTTTCCCTCAACAGCTGCCAATCGCATCGATATTCGCCCCACAACAGCCAACACGCTATTCAATAGACCGCAAATTTCTTTGGTGCTTATGAAAAAAGCAAAATTTGCATAAGCAGCTTTGCCCTGACCCAACACCAGGCGCGCAGGTCGAAAAAATTGTAGGGGGTGTTTCTTGCGTTCTTGCATTCTTGCATATTTTTTTATTTGCTGCTGAGTGACTCTTAAAGGCCTTACCTTGCCGCCTCTCTTTTGGGTTTACATCATAAACAGGCTTGGCAGAGATAAACCCTCCGTCGGGCATCCGGCCTGGCCTGACTTTTTCAACTTTGGACGTGAATACTCGTATAACAAATTTCTATTATTTCTATTTCGATTTATGGATATAAACTTTTCAAAAGGATCTTCCAACAGGATGAAAAAAGCCAGAGCCGTGTGCCGAAGGTTGAGTAAACTACCCACACCAAAGTTATCAGCGAGATGCCTTAAAGTGTACTTAACAACTTGAGTTCACGTATGCCAAGCTGTGAAAGTCCTGCAAAGTTTGAACTACCATTAACTCGCCTTCCATAAATGGTCATCCTGTTTCTCTCCCATTCAGTGATAAATACAGTGTAATGTAGTTTTTATAAATAAAATTAATTTTAAAGGGCATAAAAGGGTTTAAAAATTGTATCAATGTAATTAAAATGATGAGATTCTTGAAGCCCAGCTCGTGTAAATCTTAATATTTTCCGAAATATTGTGATGGACATCTTATTTAAAGACTAAAATTGCATAAATCCGATGAAGAAGCAGAACTGATTTTTCTTTTGCATTGCTAGTGATGCACCCTAACGTAACTCTGGTGTGACATATAGCATATAAGTCGATAATTTTCATCCAATGTTACCAGAATGAGACTAGTCAACTCTTCTCCCGCACATGAGACAGTATCTTGAAGCCTTCAATACCGAAATCGCAACACAATCTCACAGGAAGCAGGAAACAATAATTAATAATAATAATCAGACAATTCTGTAGAAAGATTTGACTTTATTTCCTTACAGCACTCGAATTACAAGCAAACTAAACCTGAAAGACCGGGCGATATGTAGAACTGCAAAGTATTTTGTAACAAGCCCGAACAGAAAACTGTCTTACTTTTTTCTAAAACTTGGAAGAGAAGGCATTATTAGTGTCCCGAAATTGCTAGAGCAAGGCTACGAATTTTGGGTTCCGATGTCACGGAAACAAGAAAAATTCGTTTTCTCAAATTGGTGGGCATTTTCAGATTTATCAAATAATCTGGAAAATTCTCAGAGGTCTAAATACCTCTATTCTATCCTATGTTTTTCATTCTGTTACTTCTCTCCTATCCTCCTCTACTATCTACCCTTTCAATTTCTAGAGCTTTATATACAATGGGCTTGAGTGTTTTAGGAGTTGCCAAATCTCTCGGTGCTTCTTGGCTCGACCAGTCAAATTTCAAATTTCATCCTTGGTTTGAAAGCACAGGCATCGTAATATTCATTGTGCGAGTTTTCGATGAGCTGACCTGGAATGTCTCAACCGTAATATCTCAGAGACAGAAGTGAATATTATGCCTCTGAATTTCATAATTTCATCACGGTTCAGATCTCTCAACACTGGCTAAACTTTGAAAATCGGAGGTATAAGAATCAACTATGTATATGGCAGCATCTGAAGAAGCCAATATATAGACTAGCCGCCCTTTAAAGTGCATATTTTTCTTCGTCATTAAGTATTTTACAAAATTTTTTAATAATAATGACATCATTCAAATTTCAATAAGTAACCTCCAAAATCCCTACCTGTGTAGCGCACCTGAACGCAACTTTTCACCACCACTTTTAGCTTCTGCCACCCTCACCTTTTGTTTTAAGTGCACCGTGAAAATGCGTAAATCAATTTGAATTTCTACTTCTGGTGTTGCTGCTATGGCTGCCATTCATTCACTTCTCTGTGATTTATAGGAATTTGTCCGCATTTACATATTTCCAATGAAATAAAGTTTGAAGAGGGACAAGAAAAGCGGATAAGCAGAATCGTTGTGAATATGCAAAACTCGGGACAAAGTACCGTTGGTATTAACCAAAATTGCAATATTGCCAGCAGCAGTGGGAAATAGCTCTTCGGATGCTTCATTAAGCAAGTAAACAGCTAAAAGTTTATTTTTGACGAGCGATTGGCGCCGAAGAATTCAGAAGATACTCAAATGCAGATATTGAATCATTGAATCTAAATTGCGTGGTTGCATACTAAATCGCACTTAAATACTATATTTCGTGAGCAATTTGTCAGTATTTCAAATTAAATTTATTTAAAGTTGAGCACAGCTACTTGTGAGCCAAAAGACTCGAGTACTCCAAAATTCTTTAGTCTGTTTGCATGTGATTGCCCAAAGAATCTTAATTTCTTGGGCACTTGTAAGAACTACCATTTTGTAAGGCCTCGGTTCGGAAACCACTGTAAGCATGAAACATCAAAATGTTAGAAAAAGTGTTTTCTAATAGGGGACACTCCTCGATAGGAAATGACAAACTCCGAGTATATTGCTAGCATGAAAGAACTTCTCTTCGTCTCAGGCGACATAAAACTGTAGGCCTCTCAATCGTTCCCGCGTTCGATTTGAGTTCCAACTGTTAGGTCTCTTCCGTTATGAAATTAAACAGAATATAACATAACCTTAACTTTAATTTAATATTTAATCCTTGAGCGCGTGCCAAAATGAAAGGGAATATCGATAGGAACTTCAATACTAGGACTCGGGACTACATGTTTCTCGCGCACTTGATTGGTTTCTAGCTTACAATTATAACCACGCATTGTTCTGAAGAGTAAATCTCAAGTCTAAAGTACCATCAATATTTTTTAGCGCACTTCCAGTTAGTTCATACCAATTTAAAGGCTTTACTCATGGCCTAGTTTTCTAGAGTAAAAGCGATTTTTGTATCAAAAATGTTCACTAGCTTGTCAAATGAATGCAATGCCAATTCGAAGGGGCTCTACTTAAAAACTTGTCAAAATCTGGCCATCCATAAGCTTCTCTCAGTGGGAGTTGGTGGAGCAAGGTGTCGGATAGCCAAGAGGTCATGAAACCAATTAATGCGGCTGTACTAAGATCAAAGATTGCACAGGAATGCGGGGCAGCCCTAAATGATATTAGTGTCGTATTCAAGATCAGCCTTATTAGGGCTTCGGGGCACAAAGATATTGAGGATATTGTAAAGCCGATGAGCCAGCCAGGAAGGGTACTACTCTTCAACTGCTTAGTGATAGAAGTACCATTGAGAGGCCTATGGCCACGAGCAAACTAATAATTAAAAACAACATTGTCCAAGAGGCCAATAGCTCATGGAAAGATGAAGGTACATGCGTAACAGCCAGGCTGTTGTGGCCGCAATAAATAATAAAAAGACAAAGGAACTGCGTAGCCTTTCAAGAGAGGATATGTCGACAGTCGTGGCTTGTATAAGCGGTCATTGGCTATTGAGCAGGCATTCCTCGAGACTAGGAGTTTTCTCTCGTGAATATTTTAGAAGTTTGTAGAGATGAAAAAGAGGAATAAACACTGTCTTTGCGATTATCCAGCCTTAGCTAAAATCAGAGCAGGTTTTCTAGGTGGATAATTTTTCAGTCCTCTTACGGAACTGGCCGGTAAGGGGATTGTACCAATACTACTCTTCATAAGAGTCACAAAACGGTTTCACGCAGTAAAGTTAAAAAGGTTCACGTAGGGACCTACGTCTTCCTCTGCTACCACCGGCTGGACCTACATCGAATACTTTCAGAGCCGGAGGGTTTGTATCCATCTGGACGACAAAACAGAATTCGACTTTAGTATTACAAAAAGCACGACACAATTATTAAAAGCATATAAAGCCTCCTTGCAATATATGTCAGGCATGTGAAGGTGCGTACGATACCTATCACCTATTTACACGCCTCTTACACCCACTGATCTAACACCTCTTTCCCCTCTTGACCCAACAGGTCGAAACAGATTTTCTGGGCCTACCGTTGGATGAGTTAGATGATGAGGATCGCACTGGCAGGGCCTAGTGAACTGCTACAACAACAATAACGAGTTGCTTATCTGAAGAGAAAAAACATTGGGTGATACTTAAGATCTAAAGTTGGTTTTCAAAAGTAGTTTTCAATCCTTATGGATTGAAGGAAAAATAGAAAGAATAAATAATTATTTAAACTCATGAAACATTTTAAGATTTTCTTGGTGATTTAGTAAGATTTCAAAGCGAAAACGACAAGTTTTCCATTTAAGGGGAAATAAAGAAAGACATTTTTCAAAAGTCGATTTTCTAAGTTGTGCCAATTCTCATAGCAAACATTTGTAGGATTGTTGAGAAAACATTATTTTTGTGGCAAAAATATTTCGTGTACAGGTCGGAAAACGCGAAGCAATATGAGGGTATCTAACACTCAGAACCTACATTTGGCGTTTTTAGCTGGTATACATTTTCAAGTGCATCACTTAATTTTTTCCCCCTTTTGCAGATTTCAACAATTGTAATTTAGATGCAGGCGAAAAATTTTCTCTCTACATGTCAATCGTTTTTTAATTCATGTAACTTCAGGTAGCCATACCACCCGGATTTATCATTGCAAAAAAAAGTGTTTTTCTGCAATAATATTTTATGTCTACATTCAAGTGGAAAAAGCTTATATCAATAAAACAAATTTTAATATGAAGAAAAAAGCTTGTGAAAAAGTGAAAACCCAATGTATTTGCAGTGCAAACACACACATACCTACATACACACGTATGTGGTAATAAAGAAATTTGAGAAAGAGCATGCAAATGTACATATTTATTTTCAAAATCAACAGCAATACTACGTACAGAATAAGCTCCGGTCGAAGCCAAACATGTGTTGTGGTCAAATAGTTAGCCTCATCAGCACAAAAATACGTACATACATATATACAATAGGGTGCATCGCTCTGTATACAATGTCAAGTTTTTTGTTTTTTGCCCATTGGAAATGTAAAATTTTTATATTCTAAAATTTGCGCCAAAATATTTCGAAAAAGCGCGCTGCAACGACTTTCGACTTTCAATGGCTACTCCGAAGTCGATCCGCAAAGCTGGCGGCAAAATCAATCACAACGGTGTCGCATCCTCTAAATAACGACTTTTGAAAACGCATAACTAGCCGAAACCCGGTCAGTCAAAGCTATAGAAGCACCTGCAGCATTGCGGCTATATCTAAATACCTACTGGATACGCATACGTCAATACCACCTAAACCACTAGACATATTTAGGACAAACAAAAACATTTCAATATATATTTCACTAAATACTTTCCACAAAAACAACACCTCACGAGAAGCTTAAAATAAAATAGTCCTAGCATATAAATAAAGTAAATTGTAAAGCTGATATTTTTTATTATACCGATGGCTCTTTACTCGAGGAATCACCATCTTATGCTGTTGTAGAGCAACGGAAGGACGGAACCTTCCAAACAATCCATCAAGCTCTTCTTCCACCAAAAGCTGGTTTTTTTTAACGCCGCACTAGCAGCAATTAATTTCGCCATTCATCACGCTTCCAAAAACAACAAAAGGACCGTCATATTCTCGGACAGCTTGAGTGTGTTAAAATCACTAATAAATAGATACAGTGAAGTGCACCGATATGTAATGGGAAGAACAAATAGACACAACAAAATTAAACTAATATAAATACCAGGTCATATGGGAATAACAGCCAATGAGCTAGAGGACTAATCTGCTAAACAAACGTTTAACATCCCACTCTTAGCAGAGACTCCTTGCTTAACCACAGAAATGACAAACTTCCATAGAGCGCTTCTCAAAACATTAAGAGATAGCTTGTGGGAATCGTTAAGCTGTTTCTTAAGGGCCCACAACCTCAAATACGAACGATCAAATTACCACAAAGATCTCTCTTGCGCGAAAAATACATCACAATAGACAGAACAAGAGTATTAATATCTGAACGCTACTACAGCCGCGTAACCCCACGAGAAGGTAGGTGGTGTAATACACTCCTTGGCATAGAACACATTCCAAAGGACTGCCCCATCTCGAGCTACAGCAGCAATTTAACTACAACTCTATACTGCAGCAAAAAAGTTACGATTAAGACACTAAGCGACGCCTTCAAAAAACACAATCTGCTGCACGAAATTTGAACACGCTTGCGGGGCAAATTGATCCAGTAACCGAGCCTCCAAAATATATTTCACAAATTAGTTTGTAAAGTATAAATTTAATAATAATAATAATAATGATAATAATAATATTTCGAAAAAAATATTAATATTTACGACTTGAATGAACTGAACCGATTTGAAAGCGCTTCCACAAAATGTTATTATTGGACTATTTTCTCGCCCTAGGTGATTTCTTTAAAAGCGTGTAAAACGGAAACGAAAAAAGATTTTTTATTTTTGTTTTAAATATTTTATTTTTTTTTATTCATTTTTAAAAAAATAAAATATTAGTTCCTACAAGGTTTCGGGGAAAAAGATGTCAGCCTTCAAAAACTGGTCATCACGTGGTCGATGGGCACTGATATAACCGGTTCTACAGAATAGATCTTGATGACATAAAATTTAAATAACGTTGAATTGATGTCGTTATCGTGTGAGCTGCGATCATACGGTAAACATTTTTTAGTATGATATTTTTTTTCGGATTTTGAAAGTAAAAAAAAGTATCAAAAAACGGTTTTTCATCTTCGCGCGTCCGCAAAATATAATAGATTTTGTATTTCCAATAAAAAACTCGCAACTTTTTTTGACGTGCCACCCTAATGTAGTAGCGTTTTTTATTTGTAACCAAATGCAACTGGAATGCAAAGCAGAAATTATTAGAAATTCTCTGTTTACAAACAAATGCCGCAAAAGTTGCGCTTACCACAACCTGGTGTCAAACGGGTAAACACTATAAATTACGATACGTAAACATGTACAGTGCGAGACAAAAGTATCCGGCACATACACACATAGTCAATTAAAGTTTTTAAAGTTCAGAAAATATTTGTGTAAAAATTATTTTTTCCTCACAGTTTTGCAACAATTTATTACTGCCCGTACATGTGAAAAGTTTGACCATCAATTCGCTGGCACATACATACCTCTTGTCAATAATCACTTGGATTGACAGCTGTACCATAGGCTGCTAGCAATTTGATAGGCAATTTCATATTCAAATAAACAATTATTCGTTACTGTTTTACTTTTTTCATTTATCACGCAATTTTAGCCACAACACGAAAACTCGCTTGTCAAAGCTGTGATCAGCTGTTAAAATTCAACGACAGACTATCTGACATGTTGAAAGGAAAACTACATACCAGCTGATGGGCAATTAGTAAAATCGTGAACTTGTTGGTAAAAAGTGTGAGTGTATTGTAATTATAATCAATAATTTGCGTACGGAAGCGCCAAATCAAATATCACACGTCTCCATATATGCTCAAAAACAAAACTATGGGAACTGCAGACACGGCTGCATTGGAATTATTATTTAAAAAACATAATAAGAAAATATTATAAAAAAAATATTTTTTAATCTGCTGAATGCTTGAAACGAATGTGATGGAATTTATACTAACAAAATTTAGATTTTAGATTTTAGATTTTAGATTATTTAATTATCTTTTTTATGGAAATGTGCATAAATATCTTAAATACACGGATACCTGCCAAATAGCAAAACAAACGCGGCCCAATTTCAACAAATCCAGAACTGACGAGATTTTAAGAAAGCCACGAGCAAACACATTCAAATTACGTCAACAACAACCGGCCACTGGCCTTAGTAGACCAGGAGACCAGAAAGATGGCATGGCCGTTCAACGATAGATGCAGAAGCTGCAATCAAGAAGAATCTAAAGAAACAATCTTTCACTACTTGCGTGGTGTCCAAGTGTGGTTGCTCTACCACATAAAATGCTGGGGGAATTCTCGATGGTTAACTTAAAATAAATTGCAGAATAGAAAATAGACGACATATGCCGATTAAAGTCAAATCAAAATGGTTCGACTAATAAAAAAACAGAGATTCTACAAATGGTATATCAAAATGACATTTTTGTGCTAATTGGGTCTGGGCGGTGTCACTCAGACAACTCCTTCACCACCATCATGACCCAAATGGTCGTCTGTCGGAAGACTTTTTTCCAACCAAAATGCGCAAAGCTTAATTATATTCGTTTACAATTAACTGTCTATGTTTACAAGCACTAGTGGAAACCCAAACTAGACTATTCATTCCATCCGCCTGAACCAATTCCATTCAACCTATTACGAACTTCATCTTGGTCTAAGTAGAATTGTCCAAAGTACCGATATCGGATTTGTTTCCTAAGAAAGCAATATAAATTTCTGTGGCCTCCGAGGTAAATAAGATCGCATCTGGCCTTCAAAATCCAAGAGATTTTATAATTTTAAACCGTATGGTTGAAATAGGTTTACCAATATTATAATCTATGTTAGGTCCTTGTACGAGTATAGGCGAGTACTTTTCAAAGCTCTTCTCTACAATCTCCGTTTGTTCGTTAAGCTCACAGTTGAAAGAAGTACATATATGCTAGTATTCCACAGCCTCCCATCTGATATGTCGTAAGTCAGATTGAGAATTTTTTTTTCTAAGTCCTGAGCTGTTTTGCCTAAAATATTTGTCTTTGCAGGATAAATTTTGCGAGTCTATGTGGCAATCTACTCGTATTGGCATCAGCAAGTCAAATAAAGTCTTATGAATTTGTCTTATGTGAAGTTGTAATGTACACAAATGACAATTTGGAAAGCCTGTTTCTAAAAGAACGCAATAAGCGGTGTATTTGTAGGCAAGTTCATGATTCAATTATACAAGGTTAAGTAAAGTTTGACAACTGATTTCGGATGCTACTTAATCCATTGATGCAATTTGGAAGCAAGGGAAAAAAGGGCATAAGTTTATCCCCTTTCTGAAAATGTAGTAAAAAATTGAAAAAGGTCGTTGTAAGCCATAGAATAATTTTATGTTATTTTATAACTGGTACTTAATTATTTATATTTTTAACTTAACTATTCCCATGGATTTGTGTCATATACATATATATGTATTTTGACCATGCATCGGATTGGAATCTGATCTGTATGTGCCACTTGTAAACCTACACTGAAGTAATAAATAAAACAAATAGTGGAAACTCTTAACAAGGAAAAACCACTTTTATTTCGTCACGTCCACTAATCATACATTTGATTTTTTAACGAGATTACCTGCAAAGTTACAAGTATAAAATCTGTGTTAAAAAAGATAAATTTATATATACGCAGAAACACAAGTAGATGCCCAAACAATAAAAGCGTAGCTCCAATTATAATCAAATTGAGCTCTGCTGCTCCGCTCTCAACTGCTGAAAGCTGTAGCTAAATTCTGCAAAGATAAGAGACGAGCACTTTCTCTTAGTGATGTCGGCGTCAGTATTGAAGGGAAGCTATTTATCCACGAATGTCTTACAAGAAAAAATCGCGAACTAATGCGTTTGGCTATGCAGTATAAAAAGCAATAGCGTCTAACGTCAGTTTTCTCTGTTCGTGGGCAAGTGTTTGTTAGAGCTCGACCCCAAACTGATGCTGATGCTTTCCATTTCAATTCAACCGGGCTATTCGGGTCATGTTCTTCGATTTCGATCGATGTAACTGAAATATGTTGCTCTCTGCTCAAAATAATGAGACACGTATTTTTTTGTTCGCCCCAAAAAAATTTTTTTCAAGAGTTATCGGCAATTTTGTTTTTCGGCTCAAACTCGATTTTTTTTAATTATATAAGAAAAAAATTTTTTTAAATGCCCATAACTTAGTCAAAAATGAACCGAATTTAATAATTCTGGGTTCAAAATGATCGTAATTATTGCAAAAAAGTAGTTGAAAATTTTTTATTTTGCAAAAAACAAAAAGTGCGAAACAGGTTTTTTACTCAAAAATTCATTACTCAAAAACAACTCATTTTAGCTATTGGGCATTCAGCTTAATTGAAGTTTGAGGTGTCCTTTTGATTGGGAAAAGGTATAAAAAAAAAATACACTTTTTGAAATATTGAATTTCGAAAAAATTTCAATTTTTTTTTTGCTAAATAAAAAAATTTCAACTACTTTTTTGTTTCTACATGAAGTCGCTCGTGTAAGTAATGACGATCATTTTGAACCCAGAATTATTAAAATCGGTTCATTTTTGACTACTAAGTTATGGGCATTTAAAAAAAATTTTTTCTTATATACATAATTAAAAAAAATCGAGTTTGAGCCGAAAAACAAAATTGCCGATAACTCTTGAAAAAAATTTTTTCGGGCGAACAAAAAAATACGTGTCTCATTATTTTGACCAGAGTGCAACATATTTGAGTTACATCGAAATCGAAGAACATGACCCGAATAGCCCGGTTGAATTGAAATGGAAAGCATCAACTGTATATAACCCCTTAAGCCTTTTGTAAATCTATTTCTTGATTCCTAAGTTTTGTAAGCTCTTTTGTGTGCCAATGAGCCTGATTGGTTTGTAAGAAACTAGATGAAATCCTTCGTTTAATGAATTAACTTTGTACCGCCACCCGGAGCTTAGAAATATATGTGCATACCTATTTATTATTGAAAGTTAATTTTATACCCTAATTTAATCACAATGTCAGTGAAAATCATATTGCTTGTATTTATTTTTGGATCAAAGCTAATATTTACAAAAAAAAAAAAAATTAAATATAATATTACGAATATATTCGAGTTAATTGCATTGCATTTGTTGTCAAAATTATTTATGCATTCACGTTTTTTGGTACGCAAGCAAGTACAGCTTATTTTGCCAATCTTCATGACCTCATCATAGCTCTTTGTTGGATCTAATACAGCTTTATATTCGTCGATGGCATTAGCATCTCCTATATCAAGCAACTGTGCCCAGCGTTTCAGTTTGCACAATATATCACTGAAATAATCAAATGCATCATCAATTAACTGGCGGTAATACGATAATGGTTTAATTTTATAGTCCCCTATAATAAAAGGGCTTTCGCCCGTCATATCCAATTGAGCACATAATAGGTTGAACTTCTGAATGGCGAATTTTAATGCATCTAATGACGAAGCCAAGCGGCAACTAAAAGATAAATTACATAATATATTTAATACTCTTGCATTGATAAATCGTAAACTACTTAGAACAGTTTATTGCTTTCAACTTTTTTTAAGTTAAATTAAAACTTGTTAGATTACTCACTGTTCCTCATGTATCATACGCTGAATTAGTATATTGCAGGCTTGATAATAATTCGAAGCAAAAAAATTGCAAATCGCTTTAAATAATGCAGCGCGTTTCGTGTTTGAAAAAAAAATCAAATAAATTGAAATTGAAAGATGCGAAAGTCTAAGCAAAATGGAATAGGCAAAACAGTATTGCCTGCTAACTTTTTCAGCAAAAGTTTTAATTTCTACGCTTTTGAGTACTTTTTCTTTAGAATTTGCTCTGAAATAAAAAGTAGCTTTTCCAAGAGGACAACACGGATTTATTAAGTAGCTTCAAGATGGCTAACACAGGGTGAAATTAGGCTACTTACATCACCTTTAATTATTGCTTCATGGGCAAGTTTACATTTTTTTTTTTTCGAAAATTCAACTGAATCAAAAGGCACTAAACTTGAGCGGCGTAACTTTGAATTGCTCTTGTTACTGCCTGACTTCTACCGACCAATTTCTGGCGTTTTCAATTTAGAATTTAAAGCTTTGGTGTATTAAGAGATTTATGGCAGAATTTTGTAACAAATCTTTTTGTGATACATTTTAACCCGTTGTGATGAGTACCTGCCATGAGTACTCCTGCTTTTTCTTAAAAAATAGATAAAAAGCACATCCATTGACGAGTTAGAGGGCTAAGATTCTCCACAAAAAAGTTCAGCGTGGTTTTCTACATTGAACTGCTAAACACATTATTTATCTAAAATGTAAAACTCTCATACTTTTATATGCCAATTTAACAAAGTAATGTAATGTAAGTAATAAAACTTTCACTCCCTATAACAAAATTGTGACTGATATTTTCAGATCCGCAATACACATTTCCCGTTTTTTTTTTCTTTTTTTTTTTTTTGTCTTATACCAGAATCCTCTCTCGGTCGCTAGTTTTCTATGCCGGCTTACCAGAAGAACGTGCAAGAAGTAGGAACTTTGATATCTCTAAAACAAAGTCCTAGGTAAACTTTTAAAACGCTGTAACGCGTATATATATATTTTTTTTAATCCTTGTTAGGTATTTTTGGTCTCATATAGTATAATCCACTGTTGTCTTATATAATAGTTTGGGGAAAAAGAAATACATTATTTTTGCATAAAATTTTTGAGCAAATGGTTCAAAACTGTTTTACGGACGCTCTTTAGCTCCTAGACGATGCTTCGGCTACTACTGCATACAGCTTACATATTTTATTAAAAGCTTTTTGGAAGGTTTGCCATTGCCTGCCGAGGGGCGACCGCTATTAGAAAAAACGTGTTCTATCACTTTGGAGTTTCATGGACAGAGATGCGAACCTACGTACTTCCGAATAGTACTCATGCACCAATCCATCCAAAGTTGCTTGGAAATGCCAAAAAAGGAAAAAGAAGGATGAAAAAATGCTAACGCAGTTCCATGGTGGAAATCAGCCGAGTAGAAGGAGTTTAGTGTGTTAGAAGAAACATGCCCGACATACCATTGGTGTGACGGCATCTTTGATAATGTTTCTGACATTTTGATTTCAAACCCCTTAACAAACAGAAAAAAAGAAAAATAGAAAAAGTTTACAAGACTCTAAATTCTAAGATGAAATGCTTCAAAGAGACTTGTTCCTCAATAAAGTTTAGAGCAACAGGAATCTCTTTCTACTGTCACGCCGTTTTGGGCAAAATCATGGATTTATTCGCCACTATGAATATCTCGTTGAAAGCTAAATTAACAAAAACATTTTTCTAATAGCGGTCGCCCCTCGGCAGGCAATGGCAAACCTCCGAGTGTATTTCTGCCATGAAAAAGCTCCTCATAAAAATATCTGCCGTTCGGAGTCGGCTTGAAACTGTAGGTCTCTCCATTTGTGGAACAACATCAAGACGCACACCACAAATAGGAGGAGGAGCTCGGCCAAACACCGAACAGAAGTGTACGCGCCAATTATTTATTTTTTTTTTTATGAATATTAGGGATTTCGACAAGCTCAATTCATAATGTGCACCAGGTTCTACTTTCAAGTCTAGAAGTAACGATTATAGACTGAAAGGAGTAGACATGGGTGTCCGAAAAATTTCCAAAGCTAGTACTAATTTCTTGCAATCCTACGAAGTGAGAGATTTTGGTTAATCTCAACGTACATTTCCCAGGCTACTTCTACTTTTCTTTGAAAGTATCTGTGGTAGAAATTTCATTCTTTTTTTGTGCGCAAAAATACATTGCCCCAAATATTTCTGTATTAAGCACTTTTGAAGGTCAACAATTGTAAATAAATCCAAATGATCAATAAAAAGTACGTCAATGACTTCTTCTCAATTCCTGTCATCCCTGGTGGAACATAGGGCGTCAAACGCCAATGACTGGCCTCTCTTGTAATCAGTTGCGAACTTTGGTTCGACACTGTAAGCTACAGTACATGCATACATACATACATATGTATGTGTATATCTTCATTTTATAAATGAATAATATGCTTACAAGGTGCTATATTCGCAGCTTTATGTGGCAGCAAATATTTTATATCTGCATACAAATTTATTTTTGCAGCGCATAACCGCCAAGGGAATCCATAGACTCGGTGCGGTTTATAAATAAATATTCGTGTATGCACTCCTTTGTATATTTATGTGTTGTATATACATACATACATATATGCTCAACTAGTTGTGGCAAAAGTGCACGCTGAAATGCGAATCGCCCAAAAGGTTGGCAGTGATGCTTTCGAGCGGCTGTTTTAGGTGTAAAGCAGGAAGCTCCACATGTGAGTACACACAAGATGCAATCACAGAGGAGATACTTCACAAAGAGAGATATGCGTACAAGAGTAAGGGTATGCAAACACTAACATATACAGGCACATACATGTGCATTTACATTTGGCATTTGGCATAAATATTGGCAACGGATGTTTAAGTTTGAATTTGATACAGAGAATTTTCTTGCAGCTTCAAATTTCCGTTATTAAAACACAGCGAATCAATAAGGAATATAGAAAAAATTTACGTATGTACATATATGAAAATTGGCTGACTAAATACCCTACATGCTTTGCCGTCGTACTTCACATATATGCATGTATTGTATGTACATTAGACTGGGTCGCGAAAATAAGTTTGCAATTGCCTCGTCTGCTCTGAAAGCTTACTTTGAGAGGGTTTTAGGGTCATATTCATAACTCTTTTATTTATAACTCCATTCCAAGATGTCATATTTAGTTGAGTTGTCTGCCTCTTATCGGTCGTATCACCAGGTAAGTGTAACTGTAGGTGTAAGTTGAAAATGAAATACCACTCACGGACCAAAACTGGTTGGAGAGGTTATTAACAAGCTAGAGTAGGAAGACTAGCAACCTACTTACCTTAAAACACAATATGCTAACGAATCGTCGAGCAATCAAACAAAACCAACTCAGTCGTCGACGACATTTGACTACCGCACAAGGACTAAGATCGGTTTATGAAATATTAAGACACTAAGAGTTAACGGTCGCCCCTTGATCCAACTAGGAGTTAGAGGAAAAGACAATTTTATCAGCTAATAATCTTTCTCAGATATTTTTTACTTTAGAATGTCTCTTTAACCTACATACTAAATTCAAATAGCTCAATGCCTAGCCCATCAAATATAACTTTACTCTTCTTAAAATTAAACATTTTAGTAAACGATGAATTTTTGTGTTTGGATTTGCAACAATAATTTTACTATTTAGTGCTTAAAATTATCTTTTCAACGATATACAAACTTGCCCTAATCACTATGAATCCGGACCTCTCCTATTTCTCCTCCTACGAGTATACACCCTGTGCAAATTATAAACTTTTTTTTTTGCTTTTTCGTATAATAATCAAGCTACAACAATAACTCTGTAACGCGTAATTTCAAACTTTGTACATAATTTTTCAAAATTTCATCAAAACTGTAAATTTTTTAAACAGAATTTGTAGATTTTTTCTGGGTATGCAATTTTATAGCTGATTAATTTTTAATAAACAAATTGTAGATTCCAAGTGACTAGAAAATATCGGAAAATGAATGCGAAAAGTATTTCATTTCGGAATTTTTTTTTTTTTTTGGTGTAGATGAGAAGAAATCGTCGGGTTGGGAATAAATAGAGGATTTGAATTCTATTAATAAATAAACTCTATTTTGGCTGCTTTTGGAAGTTACCAAAAATAAACATTTTTATGACCTTGAAAAATTTGCTTCTATTGTCTGCGGACCGACCCGTTTTAATGCACTTACATATGCATTCAAATGCACTTACAGTTGGTCGTGGTGGAAATCAAACATTGCAATATAGAATATTTGCCATATTGTATAAATTAAAGCAAATAGTTCAAGTATTTTTTTTTGTAGTTTTGTTAATTCATAAAGTAAATAAACTCAAATAGAGCAAAACGAAAATATATTTTATACAATTTACAGTTTGGAAAAATAAAAAATTATATATGTACATATAATATATGTATAGTATGTGTGTAGATAATTAATTCATATATGTATGTACCAGTGGCGGATCCAGGATTTCATAAAGGGGGGGGTCCGGGGTATTTTTATTAAAAATCAATTTCGTGCAATTTATGTGCATTGCGCTGCACATAGCTTCAGTTTAACAATTAATGCAGCTTGCGAAGTAACCAGTATTAAAAACGCGTTGGGGACTGTGGGATCAATTGAAGCATTTTTTCACTGGCCCAAGAGACAAAGCATCTTGAAGAACGAAATTGCCAAAATGACGAATAAAAGTGAAAAAAGTAGAAAAAAACTGAAGTCTATCTGTCCTACAAGATGGACTCAATCTCATGAAGCTGTATCAACGTACGTCGAACTTCAACCGGCTGTTATTGAAGCGTTAGAAGAAATAAAAACATGGAAGGATCGAGATACTTCACGCACAGCATCTCAACTTTTGACCGCAATTTTCACAGTCGAATTTCAAATGTCCTGCCAAATAATGGAATCGATTAATTCCCTCGTTCTACCATTAAGTCGAGAATTGCAGTTGAAGAATCAAGATCTAGGAGAAGCAACAAAATTGGCTGATGATGCTTTGAATGATTTCAAGGAAAAGCGGGAAAACGTAGATTCATGCTTCCACATTGTTTATGAAAAAGTTTCTGAAATTTGTTCTAAATACGAAATTGAAATGAAAACGCCTCGTCGATGCCCAGGACAAAAATACCGTTGCAACATTGAAACGCAAACAGTTGAAGAATACTACAAAATCGCATTCTACATTCCATTTCTCGATACGTACATTTGTCATCTCCAGAGTCGGTTTCAAAAACACAAAACAGTCTTTCAAAGTTTCGGACAGCTGTTTCTCAAACAAGAATTTGATGAAAAAAATGCGCCGATCTTTACCTATTTTACGAAGAAGTATTGGATTGTTCCGAGAGTAATTTCATTTCAGAAGTCAAAATGTGGAGACAACGAATCCGCAATCAGAACATCGAAAATTCACTTGATGCATTATCAGTAAGTAACTCCTAATATAGAAAAGGCAATTTAACTGTGGATTTGAACAGAATAAGGTAAATAAATATTTCTATTGAGAATTTAAGCAGAAGCAGTTTTTTCAGATCATGAATAATGAAACTTTCAAAAACGTCAACAAAATGTTGCGAATTTTGGCAGTGTTACCTGTGACAACAGCAACTCCAGAACGATCGTTTTCGACCTTAAGAAGGATAAAGGATTATCTGAGAAACACAATGGGACAGGAGCGTCTCAACGGTCTTGCATCTTTGAACATCCATCATCGCATTGATTTAACTGATGAGGAAATTCTCAGAAAGTTTTTTGAGAAGCCTCGAAAATTTAAAAGTGTTTAAAACCTCTTGTATATTGTTCATCATCTATCGATTTGTCAAAAAGATATTTAATAACACCTGCGTCCAGTCCTGCGAGGTACAGTTTCTAAAATGGCTATGGTGCTTCTTGAAGGTTTTTTTGTGTTAAAAACGAATCTGATCTTGAAAATGCTCCAGCACGTCAGGACTTTTGGCTGATTACGAATCTGATGTTAGTTTTTTAAAATTAAAAATGGCTGATCCAATATGGCGGACGATCTTTCGAAAATTTAATGTAATTCGCTTGAAACTTGTTATTGGATCTGCCATTTTGAATTTTAAAAAACTAACATCAGATTTGTAATCAGCGACACCAATGTCGAACATACATACATAGTTTTTTAAGCATCTGTTGCGCCATTAAAGAGGGCGTTAAGAAAATGAATTTGCATGTCTAAAAGTCTTAAATTCAAAATAGTATAACTTTTTTTCATTCATCCTATAAGACTTTTAAAAAATGGATTTTAAAGCTACAGAGTATTACTTTGCGATTCCGTTGTGGAAAATAAAAAAAAAATTTACCTTACTCAAAAAAAATTCATAAAGATGTCCAAAATCGGCATTTCTTGACTATTTAACCACAAATTGCCAAAAGTCCTGATGTGCTGGAGCATTTTCAAGATCCAATTCGTTTTCAGCACAAAAAAAACTTCAAGAGACACTCGTAGCCGTTTTAGAAATTGGACAAAAATGAAATTACGCAGGCCTGTGTAATTATTCATGTGGTCCGGACCCGAAAACCCCCCCCGTGGATCCGCCACTGGTATGTACATATCAGGTTGTGAAAAGCATACAATAATAAAAATTGCTGCACAAATTAAAAACTGTGAATAATTAATATTTATTGGGTTGATCATTTTTCCTCATAATATCCTTCAGGTGGTTTTACATCGCTTTTTTGGATTTTTTTTATTGGTGATATTTTTTGTTTTTTTCTTTTGTTTGGTGTTATTTTTTTGTCCATTCTTGAGAAAGGATATTCTTTGATTTTTATTTGTATGTTAATATTTCTAAAATATGCTGCATATTTTCTATACCATGAAGATTTAGAATGGCTTCTAGAAGTTAAACAATAGCTAATCGCGCAAAGCCGTGTTTCACCGCTGCAACTGATTTCAAATTAAGTTCCTGACTTGCCCATCTGATTCAGAAATATTAAACTTTCTCTCGTTCATAAAAAGCACGATTTTTGCCACTATTTCATTGAATTTGGAAAACAAAAAAAAAAAAATGTTCAAAACCGGACAAGTGCCACGACCACTTCCCATGTGAAGTGTAATTTATTAATGAGTTAACTTGATGAATACTAATAGCATTAACACAAATATTTCTAGTAGTCTTAAGCTATTCATTACTCAATTCCTTGCTTGTATACCGTTGCACACCTGGCATCGAACATTTTTTCAACTTTTATTGAAGATTCCACTGAGCGCTTCGATGGCAAGTCAATCACGTATTTTGGACATGGTCGTCGATTTTTCTGAGAATTGATATTTTTTTTGAATAAAACTTAAACTGAAAATATCAAAAAAAAAATAAAGAATTTTGCGATCTATTTAATGCTGAAAATTTTGATATATGTAGAACTTTTGAACTGAAATATCTTCGGTTATTTTAAGACTTTTATATATGTATGTATATATATTATATATATTTTTTTTTTTAAATCATGTCGCAATAATTCAAGGTGCTATAATACGTCTAATTTCCGCCCTGTGTCGGCCAATAATAAATTCGTGATGTTCTCTTGGAAAAGCTACAATACTTTTTATTTTAGTGTTGCAAATTTTGAAGAGAAATTACTCAAAAGTATAGAGATGAAAGCTTTTGCTAAAAAAATTATCAGACAACACTGTTTTTGTTGTGCCACAAAACGTGAGCAGCTGAGAGCGTTAAGTTTGGTAATGTCCGAAAAGACCAAATGGAAAGAAAAATTTGGATAAAATCGTGTGTTGTACTTCATTGAAACCAGGCAAAAAATATGCGCGTATCACTTTTCGGAAAGAGCCCGTAGAGGCTTATACGCAAACAGACTAATCCTTTTTTATTTAAAAAGTGTATTTTTATTTTAACTAATTTTGATTTCTATCATAAACTGATTGTCATGTGTTTCACCTGGAAAAATAATTAAACCATCTTAGAACCGGCTTGAGAAACTGGATAAATTCAAATCCCACTATAATAAATTACTTTCAGAGGGGCAGATTAAAAAGTTTGAAACAGTTGGAAGACCCAATGAACTCAGTTCATTAGGCTTTGGACGATATGGAACAGACAATATCCAAATCGAACTTTATACAACTTTTTATTATTGAATTATGGGATAAAATACAATTTTTGAAGGCGAAATATCTTCGGTTCTTATACAGACATTTATAATTTTTTGAAAAAATGTTTGACATTTTGAGAGAAGGATTTTTTCTACATATCTGCTTCTCAATGTACGCAGCGATTCTCGATCGATTTGCAAACGGACGCAGTAAACGAGTACGGGCTTCAATCGAGCAGTATTTTGCAGTGATTTTTCACTGATTCACTGTACGTATTTGAATATAACTCAAAAAGTTAGGGGGATTCCATTAATGCTTTCGATGGTGTGGTTGACATGGCGCCGATTATCAGAACAGATGCTAATCTTTGAACCTTGTCAAGTTTTTTGATGTGCACAGCCTTCTGAAGGGCATCCCACCATATTACAATACCATAGTAGAGAATTTGCCTAACAGCTGTGTAGAGCCAATGTATCTTTCAGGGTTCCAATCCCCATTTATTTCCAATTTATTTCCTTCCGCGGGAGTACATTGCGGTTATAGCTTTACGTGCTCTGTCTGCGACTGTGAGCCCCCAATTTAGCTTCCTACAAGTCCTAGATATTTTACCCTTTCTGTTACTCTAAGTGGTTTCCCTCCTAGGAATATTTGTTGAACAGCAGGTGTTTTGTGTTTCCTACTAAACAGAATCAGATCCGTTTTTTTTCGGATTTACTTCTAGTCCTCGACTTTTACACCAAAGTGATAATCTGTTGAGAGATCTTTGTTGGAGATCGTATAATGTTGGAAGGTGTTTCCCTGAGATTGCTATTACAATATCATCGGCCTATGATATTATTTTACCTCCCATTCTTTCCAGTTCTTGTAAAAGATTATTGACAGTTAGGTTCCATAGAAGTGGAGATATTACCCCACCTTGGGGTGCACCCCTGATCGGAAATTTTTTAATGGATGCGTCACCCAAATTTGCGCTTATCGTTCGCCCAGTTAGCATTCATTTTATAAACGAGACTAGTGCACTTCTATTTCCGTTAGCGAAGTGGTAATTGCTTCGGGTAGGTAACTGATCCGGTGTAGGCTCCATATTGTCATGAAAAAATAAAAATGTTTAAGTAAAATATCACGTTTTTCCTCTTTTGGCTACCTTGCAATCTAGTGAGGCCTATGGTTATCTTCAGAAAGCGCTTTGATGCGCATTTGGTGCTCTGAGTGTCGAGTCAGCCTTACTTATCGGTTAATCTATTCCTCTTCAGTGCCTTTGATAATTCTTTTATTGCTCATTCTTGTTTTGTTTTGCAGTGTGGTCCAAATATTTTGTATTTTATGGCACAATGAATATTGGCACGACTTCCGTTTAAGACTTTACCAATACTCTTTTCTCAATACTCAATGGTCTTTTCTGGAGTTATAGAAAGAAACTATGTATAACATTTCCATGGGGAATTACTCTGTCACGAAAAGCACATAATTGAAAGCCTCTCCACTCTAATGAATGTGGACCCAGGACCTTGATGAACGAATTCAAAATTCTTGGAGTTTCGAGTAAACAGGAGTTGAGTTGTTTTAATGCCTTTATGTCGAACGCTGGACATTTACTCAAAATATCTCGCTTGCGTAACTGTACTATATACAAAATCTCGATTTAGTTTTCCTACCTAATCCCACTAGATATTACGTCCCTAATCTCCCATTAGGGCAAAAAAAAAAAACAAATATAAAAGTATGCAGTTCAAAATTTAAAATTGCAAATTATAGAAAAAAATGCAAAATATCATACAATAATAAGTAAATAATGCCACATTTTTCATTTTCATTCTTTATTTTTAACATTTTTTACTTTGATGCGATGACTTTTATAGCTCTGTGCTCACATTGAGGCACGTTGCAATTACGTCTGTCGTACTACTTTTGCTTTGTACGCATTGCATGTGCACAATAGTTGTGCATTGTGGCATTGTGACGTTTGTAAACGCACGTAACATGCAACGTGCGGCATGCGGCTTGTAGTTGCGTTTGTTAGTCAATCTAATCTTTTTCTTTTACCCACATACATATTTATTACTTGTTTGTGTATTTCTTTTGCTACATTCAAACAATTGCAATTATGTGATTTTGTGTTTCTTTTTTTTGTTTTTGTTTTAATGTTGCATCATCATCAGTCTACTTCAGTGTAGGCTGTATAGTCTGGCTGTTCATTGAAATGGGAAAACATTCTTCTAATGTTGTCACTCCTCGCGCTATTGGCTGCTCTGCGACTCACTGACACACTGTCAGGTGTATTGTCACTTTGTCGTCAAGACTTGCCATTCCACATTGAAGTGCTAACTAACAGCCAACCAATCAGCTTGCTGACAGCATGTTGCGTGCAACATTGCCTCGATTTCCTGCTGTTTTTCTACATTCGTGATATTTTCTTGTTTACGATCCCATTCGCATGTTATTACATATTGGATTTCATTACGTGGAGAGGAGTGCGAAAGCCAAGAATTTGTTGTTGTCATTTTAAGCATTGTACGGACTCTTAGCTGTTTAATTTGTAGAATAATATGACGTTTTGCGTCATGCAGACAAGAGCTGGAATTATTCAACAACAACAACATCTGATTGAGAAATTTCGTACCGTTGACAATAGTAGATATTTATATTCTGGTGCTAGATGAATTTCTAGAAATTTTTATGGAAAAAAAATATCCTTTGTCGATTTTTTATAACCCTTACATTTCAATACAAATAGTAGGGTATTAATGGGAGCTGTGTAGGTCTTAAAGAAACTTGTGTGTTGGCGGAAAATCTTAAAAACATTTTTAAACTTAGGTAGGTTTCAGTAAATTGTATTTGAACTTTGTTACCATAACGGTTGTTTTTAACTTGCATATTTGATACTACAACCATTACTAAGTATTTTAGCTCAGCTTCTCTCTCGATATACATATGTGGATGCAGGCCATCCTGATGCTCACCCGTGAGCAGTAGATGGTTGCTTTGAGAAGCTTTTGTTCAGTTATTCGCCATTGCCTACGAAGTTACAACTCTGTTAGAAATTTATTTCAATCACCTCATGTTTCATGTACAAAGAAGGATTCGAATCTGGAACCAAACGAATAGTTTCAAAGCACAAATCCACTCATCTACGACGGCCACCATATCAAATAATTGAAAATGAAAAGAGGGACTGTTTCATCGATGATTGCCTGTCAATTCGCTGCTGCGTCTGATAATCCAGTTTAGATTTCTCAACGGAATTCGTACGTAAAAGTAAGTCACTTTTATTATAAATACAATTTGTATTGAAAATGGGCGATAACCATGTTTAATTTTCAAAAAAGTGGCAAATAACAAAGGAAAGTTGAACCAATTTGATAACAAAACGCAGAAATCGCCATCTGCATTTAAATAAGTTTTGGCATTCATAAGCCATTTGGTCTCATCTAGTCAGAATAAGGTACGCCTAGAAAAGTTCGTGCAAAAATAAAAATTACTTAATTGTTTAAGGTAAACTTTTTGGCTTTTCGGCATAGTCTCCTTCGTCCTTGTTAGGCATATACACTTCGTCCAACGCTGTTCTTGTTTGTTGATCGCTTCCGAACAATAGGATTTGCCCAAGTCGGAAAAATAGCCATTCGTTTCTTTGATCACCTCCTCGTTTGAATAGAATCTTTTTCTCGCCAGCCATTGATCAAAAAGTAGTCCGAGGAATCCGAGTGAGTCAAGTCTGGAGAATAGGGAAAAAAGAAAATGGTTTGCCGCCCTATTTCCATTAATTTTGCGACCACAACTGCTGAGGCGTGCGCTGGTGCGTTGTTATGATGGAAAAGGAAAACCATTCGACTTTTTCGATTCAAAAGAGTGACAAACACAAAAAAATAGAACGATTTGGCTGAAACTTGGAGTGTCGTCTTCCAAGAGATGCTACATTGCTAAACATACCCTCGATACGCGCCTGTAGTGCGCACGGACATTTCAATTGAGCCTCTCATATGAATATCTGAGTGATAATTAACTTTTCGCTATGTCGTTGGCACTTTACTAAAAACGAGCGAAGTACTTTAAATTTCCATCACTTAAATGTTTCAAAGGCATTCAAAGATTCATAAAAGAAAACATGGTACATACTTTATTTCATAAAAGTAAAGTTCAACTATTTTTTTACGTTTTTATAAAACAGCAAGGAAAAATGATGTTAAGGTATGTCTTCTTATAAAAATATATAATATAAGCATGTACCTTTAACAAATACAAACACTTCGAGCATTAGTTATATGGAGGAAAATACCCAACCCCGTAGGCACAAAAAATTTTCAAAAAACAACGTAATTTTTGGGCCACTTGAAACTTGCACTTTCTGCATACTGAAAATTCGTCCATAGATACTGGGTAAAAAAATTTAAATTTTTATACAAATTCGCTGTATTTCTATACATTTTTGACAAATTTTGCAACTTTTCGACATATTTTCTTTTTTTGGTGTAGTATGAATAATAGTTTAAAAAAAAAAAATTTAAATAAAAAAGTAAATAAATAAATAGTCAAAACTTGTCTTTTTTTTCCAAAATAATTCATTACGAAATTTCAAGTATAAATATCTAAACACATTTTTTGAAAATTTAGCTCTTTGTAGCTTAAAGTAATTCAACAAATTAAATTAATGATGAACTAAAAAACTAAGTAAGCAGCATTGCTATATAAAAAATTATAGTTTCAAGTGCATATACAATTATTCTTGCATAACTTTTACTGTCACACTGTGCTATAGAGTATTTTAGAGCAAACCAAGTAGAAATTTATTCTATAAAAATGCTTAATGAAGTTATATAAATAAATACTGCTTACCCACTTTGTGGAACTAGGTCTCTGAATTTTACAAATGGCTTACCTAAAAATAGAAAAGAAAATTCAAATTATTTTTTTAATGAAATATATGTATAAATGTGTTTGTAAATATTAATAATACTAAGCCTAGTCTATTTGAAATACAAGTTAAGGTTATATACTTCGTATATTTATATATTTAATTCGGTTTAACTGGAAATATGCACATACATTTATAAAATTCAATATAGTTATTATTTTATAGTCAATCAAGGAGTTGAAAAGTATGCATCAGCAATCTATAATCACTGATCTAACATATGCGGCAAAAGTCTTTGATGATTTATTATCATTCATTTTTCATCTATAATTTATGATCCATGATTCTCCATCTATTCATGATAACAGTGATGGGCAGGTCATAGCTCACTGAGCGTTCTCCGAGCACGTACATCTCACATGTAGGTAGATTCGAGCACAACAAGAGAGCAAAAATATAATTGAGCTCCTCTCTGAACGATACACTCTCACAAAATGAATTGCTTGGATGTGTGAGAATGCCGACCGCTGATCTAGAATCTATAATCTCTGTTTTGTGATATCACGATGTACAGAATGTAGAAGTGTAACCAACATCAAACCTTAACCCTTCTTAATTGATTTAGAAGTGATTTACGTCAACAAATGATTTCAGATGATTTGCTACTGTCATGGAAGTTAACACAGCGTTTTGTTTAATCCCCATGATGTGACAGTCGCAGTTACTCTTACAATTTTTCTTTGGATAGCCAAACCTCGTAATCTATCATCCTTGTTATGAAATAAAGAGTCTGTGAAATAAATTCCATGGCGTTTGACGTATATCTTTGATCTCTCATATTATCTATGGTCAATAATCGACTACGATGTTGATTATTCAACTTGAGTATAAAACTACGCCTTTGGTACCTTGAATGTTATGTTTGTTCTGTGTTTTTTTTGTACGGTATGGAGGCGTGAACACTAAAGGTAACGAGTATGAACATATTCGAGGCAATAGAGATGTGGTGGTATCATCGGATGATTGAAATATCGTGGGCAGACAAAGTCAGTAACAAATAAGTGTTAACCAAACTAACTTCGAAAAGATAGAGAGAGGCGACGCGACGTAGTCATAAACTACAGGGTTTGATTGAAAAGTAATGAGCCTTCCCGTGCCGAGCGTCTGCTTACCGATCAACCGCATCGGCTGGTGGGGGAAAATTATCGTTGGACCTTCCTCCTCCACTTGAAACCGGTCCCAGTTCGCTGGCAACAGCGGTGCAGTCGACATCTATCCGCGCGTGAAAGCTGTTTTAAAAGTGTGTCAGGATTTTGTAGTGGCGAAAATGCAGCGATCGTTGGAGCAACGTTACTCGATCAAATTTTGCGTAAAGCTAAACAAAACGATTACCGAAACTATTGGGCTACTCAAAGAGGCTTACGGAGACAAATCTCTGTCCAGTGCCCAGGTAAAACGGTGGCCCAAGTCGTTCAAGGAAGGCTGGGAGGGCGTCGAAGACGAACAGCGATCACGACAATACGCCGGGGCACACCGCCTCCTCTGCACCTCTGCATTGGCAAAGATGGGGGTTCCACCCTCCCTACAGCCCAGACCTGTCCCCTCTGGACCTAAAGCAAGGGTAATTAATATGTGTAGATCAGTCATAAAGGCAATCCGTCAATAAAATATCACTAAATGAAGTTGCGAGCAAAATCTTATTATCGACCTTCACAGTAGTCTATGAAGGTTAGTCGGGATATGGCGGTCATAAGGTATGTTTTAAAGTATGGGGCATTCATGTGGATACCATAGTAGCCAAGCAAAGCAAAGCCAATAAGTTATATGGTCTTCATATTGCAGCTTTTAGTGGTATTTCATGACCTATTAAGTCATATTTGATGGGGGCGAAATCTAAAGCAGATCTTCAGGTATTCCTTGGCTTGTATAAGTAAGTATCTAGATTCATGGACAAGTCGAAGTGGTCTGAATAATAACTTATGAAAATTACATCAACAAATGATTTCAGATCTTAAAACATAAATCAAACTCATGCGATGCTACCAACACTATGCACCAAATTGAGAGACATTATCTGGGGGCGAATGATTCCAACACTGAATAAAAAGACCCCCAGACCCATCCTCAAATCATTTTGCATTATTTTTGCCAAATTTCTATGCTATGATGTCAGTGTTTTTAGAAAAAAAGAAAAATAGAGTTAAAATATGCATCGGAGAGAAATAAGTTGTTGAGTCGCGTATTGTAAAATTTTACGAGGAATAATTGTGTAGAACATTTTACCCCATAAGCTCTGTCACGAAAGGGTCGTTTGGGCCCCTTTTTCAGAAAGTCCGAATAAAATGTTCTAGGAAATTATTTACCATGAAATTTCATTAGGGGTCACCTCAGACGAAATCTTTGTACAAAGAAACTGCAGGTTCACAGAAAATAAAAAAGAATATATTCCCATTGAAAGAAACGAAACAAATTTGAATGCTTTATTTTGTAAAGATACATACATTGTTCATATATGTATGCATGTAGGTAACTCCAGCTCCAATTATGTAAACAAGTAACCGAAGTGTAAATAATATTTCGATAGAACAAAATTATTTTATTGAAAAAGTAAATATGAATGCTTGGAAGGCCTTAAAAAATATAATACATACATGGCTTGTTGGGCAAACATCGCTCCAGCGAATTTTCAAAAACAATTTTCAAAAAATGTTTAATCGTGTTTTAAAATCGTGATCATTAAGAATTTGAAGATGCAGCGCTAGAGCCAGCATTGGAATGACACGAGGAGACCATATATGGCTCAAATTCTGATAACAGCGATGATTCTCATGCTGCTTTTACACAGTGTTACCAACCTAAGCTGATAAAATTCCACATGTAGGCATATTCTTAAGATGCCCTTGCGCAGCATAAATTAAAAAGCCATGCGCTTAAAATATGGAAATTTTCTCCCACAAATTCTCTCGTTCTTGCTTCTACAAATCTACGTCTTTAAAAATACCACTATAAGTCTTGAAATGAAATTCTGTTAGAGATTATGCGCAAATATCCATTAACGTAATACCGAAAATTCGTTCTGGCATCAGAATTATGCTTATAATATTTTTCATATCGATTAGTGATAATTCATTTTTGGCACGATACCAGGAGACTTACGCAAAATAAGTGGGCAGCAATTGAAAAGAGAAAAATATACTACTCGAGAAATAAACAAAAATGTTCAGTGAAAAACACAACCAACAATAACTGAGCTACAGTTTGTACAAACATACAAACATATGCACATACACCTAAATATGTATAACAATTACCTTGAAACCCCAACAGCCAATAAGCAATAAGTAAACAGTTTATAGAAATAAATGCAGGCAACGCCGCCATTCGCAAAATTTGTTTGTGAAAATGAAAAAGGAAAACTGTACGCTATTCGGCAAAAATCATGCTGCGCTTGTTGCTTTTACAAAAAAGAGAAACGTAACATCTCTCAGAAAATTTTGACTTTAGTTGTGTTCTTTAAGAAAATTAACCTTCACCAGCCATCAATCCAAATCAAGAACGTAAACGAAAATTCTATCCCAAAGGGCAGAACAAGCAAAAAAGTCAACGAACGCAAAATTTGCCATCACTTGCAAAAACTAGTAGAAGAAGACAGATCAGCTGAGATAGTTCATAAATTTTTTTGTTGTCGAAAAAAGTTACCATAAATATATTTTATGACTTCTCGTTTTTTGTAGTTAAGTTACCGTTTTAATGGGTTAGGGGTAGTCAGAGGCACGATAAAATGATGAGGGTTCGTTCGCATCATTTATTTCAGTAAGCTGTTGCCATCTGTTTGTGTTTAAAAAAGTAATTTAAAAAAGTAAAATCGTCTAAAGTTTTATAGTTTGCGTATAAAGGTAATAGTTTCCGAAAAAAAAATTAATTTTTGACAGCGTTGCCATATGAATTTTATTGCAATGGTAACAATTTTTAACAAATTTCAATTCAATATTAATAACATATTGGTATAAAAGGAAAGGAATTTGAAAAAGGTTCAATAAAAAATATTTAAAGCTGGCGTTGCCACCTAAAAAAATTCATTGCAAAAATAATATATTAAAAATGTATGTATATATTTACATATATCAACGAAAACGTAAATATATTTAATCCAATTATAATTTCAAATGGAGCTGCCATATAATTTTAAGGAAAAATCTAAACTAAAATTTTACAATCTATAAATTACAGCTTTTTAGACAAACTTACAGTTTTATAAATACCTAACAATGCAGATTGTATTTTTTCCGAAATTTCCGATTTCAACAAATGAATTAAAATATCTTCAGCTTTTCTTTTAATTTTATTAATTTTTTTTTTTTGTTTTTTGAAATCACGACAAAACATTAAAATTTTCAAGCTTAAAACATTGTACGTGATATTGCAATGCAACCCTACATTCAATATGTCAGTTTGGTTGTGATTTATTTGTTTACCTTTGTTTTCGTTCATTTAAAAATATGTAGTTTAAATTGGTGATGTTATTTTATTTTAAATGAATGGTTTTGTTTTCTTAATATTTATTATAAAATAATTGACAAATTTTAATTTTCTAAAAAATCTGTTCTACCACAAAATAAAAATTCTTTTTTTTTTTGAAAATTTCCAGTTTTAAAAAAAGGATCTGGCAACACTGATCAAGAACAACAGAACGACCAGAATACGTGACCTCATTTAAATACTCTAGCAGCGTCTAAATATACATTATTTCATTCATTTCAATTTTTCATTTTCATTATTTTAGTATTTTTAGCAATAAAAAAATAAATTATTTGACTTTAAACACTTTTTTCAGTTACTTACAGGGATTTTGAAAATTTACTCATTTAACATTTTTTTTTAATATTTTTTAAAATCAAATGAATGATAAAACTATTAATATTTTTTTCGAAATGGTTAAATGAGTAAATTCGAAAAAGCCGGGTTAGGTATATTTTTTTAATATTCTAATTTAAAAAACAAAATTTTTAAACTTATTTTCTTGAATACACTGAAATTTTGCGCCATTTCATCTAGTTACTTGCAGTGTGAACTCAGCGCATTTCATTTCATTTCCTAAGTAACTTTTTAAGTATCTACAACATTTAAAGTATTCGCTACCTGGCAGCGTCGCCGCGCAAAACAAGGAAAGATGTCAAGACCAGCTGTTTAAATACAAGCAAACCGATAAAATACTGTGGGTCTTGTATTGTTTTTTGATAAAGTAAAATAAATGGAAGACAAACAAAAGCAAAATATGGACACTACACTACTAAACAGCACGCAGTAGTTCTGATGGACTTGGTTGAGGAGAACAAAGAAGTTGCATCACCACGGACTGCATTCAAGTGCAGCAAACAAGAAAATGTCAATTTGTTAATCAGCTGTTTTGTGTTTACAAACAAAATAAGATTTTCTATCATTAGCTATTATTATTTTTTTATTTGTCCTATTCTTTTTTCTTGCTATTCTAAAACAGGTATTCTTTAACTTTTTTTTTGTACACAATACAAAAAAAGCAATCAATAGATGAATACATCTACGTATTTAAACATATTTTACGATGAGAAATACTTAAGGTTCATTAGCTTGTTCAGGTGGCATTTAATATTTCAATAAATTATTTCAAGTTTTTGGTCAATTCGATTACGTCACATTCACACGTACAATCGATCGCATTCTGTACCTTTTTTCCAGCATAGCTTCGGCTCGTTAATACCAAACCGAAGGCTGGCTGCCAACTCGTCAATAGGTTATGGATCAGTATAGTTGAATGGGAGACAATGCGGACCTCTCAGAAAGGTGACCAATGGTGCCAAATCACGCGAGCCATTCTTTAAATTGGTAGAGACACTAGAATTTATTAAAAACATTTTTTTGTTTTGTGTTTTAGAAGTGTATTTTAAAATCCTGAAAATTAGGAAAGAAAGTTTCATGCACCGGAAAGTTCTGCCCGCTCTCGAATTTTGAAAGTAGCGCCAGGTACTTGAACCTTTAACAGCATTTTCAAGTAGATCAAAGTAGACCAAAACAAGGCCTCGAATAATATTTTTTTTTTTATTGGCTTGAAATTAGAGCTGTATATTCAAGATTACTTTCTCTTCAACATTACGACGGATATTTTTTATTGTATGATTCAATTTAAATTAATAATTTTTTAGAAATTTTCCTCGTTTTTGCTTTTTGACTTTTTTTTCAAAAATCAATTGAAAAAATTGTACTTTATAACGAAGCTATTACAATAACAAAAATATCAAAAAATTCTTCATCAACTTTTCTTCGTTTATATTTGTGATTGTTGCAGTTGGTGTTTCGGCCAGGCAAGCACAGAGAGCTCTGGAAAAATATGGGAAAACCGACAGTTTGTTTCAAAGACCGCTGATACACTATTCAAAATAATGTTTAATACATTTATAATTTTGCCTTTCTTTTAGAAATTTTAATAATTTACTCAGTACTTTTAAGAAAATTTGTCAAAATTTCACCAATTTTTAACCCGTAGAGTGGAGTAGCCAATAAAATAGTAATTTAACTTGTCTTAACGAAAGTACCGCGGATAACGAGACCTCTGACACCTTTGCGAGGATGGGCTATGAGACGATCGTCTTTCCTCCTCTTTAACGTGTTTATCGCGGGTAACGAGACCTCTGACACCTTAGCGAGGATGGGCTATGAGACCAGCGCCTTTCCTCCACTACCTTCTGCAGCCATCAAAGCCACGATTAGCAGACTGGTTACCTCAACCCACAAGCGAGGTTGGTAGGCTGACAGAGCTGCAGATGGACAAAACTGATGTCATGCTCGGCCGACTGTCGCAGAGTAGAAGGGACTGTAGGCAGCTGCTGCTTGGACTAATGACGGACCACTTTGAATGGGCGAAGCACATGGAACAGGTAGACATCTCAGACAATTCACTCTGCGCAGCACGCGGAGAGTAGGATGAGATGGGACACCGTCCCACTTTCAGTGGGTTTTTTTTAATAAAATATAACAAAAACAATTAAAAACACATCAAAATATATTTGAGTTTTTTTAATTTTTTTTTATATTTTTTTTATTGAATATTCAGGTTTAAATGCTTTTTGATTTCAAAATGTATGATGTAAAACTCTTTCTAAACGATCTCTCTGCAGCTCCAAGTGAAATTTTCAAATACCGAACATCGAATTTTGAAGCCAATCTGGCAAAAAATAAGATTGCCTATAAAAAATAAGTAAGATTGCCTATACAAATTTTTGCCCACAGTTCAACTTTCAAAAACTTAGTTTTTATGGTTATTATCGATGAGTTCGGCTTAGATAAAAAGGTACAAAATGCACATCTTAAGGTCCAAATATTTTTTTTTTAATTTGACATTTAATTTTGTTTCTTGCTTCAATTTTTTATTTTTTTTTGCTTACACCGATATTTTACTTCTATTTCCATGTATTCTGTTGAAATTGCTTTCTAGACAAAACCAAATGCAACTATTTTACGCATTCATGCATCTACCCAAGAGTAACAGAAGATATAATTTCTTAAAAGAAATTCTTCAATCAAAAATCCTACAACATTTATTTATCCCTTAGGGAGACCAATTGGAAAAACTTAGAAAATAGTATACAAATTTCGATGTGGCGACCCTGAGTATAAATTGTATTTCCATATCTCAGACACATTCAGCAATAGGTATGTATACATGTATGTATATATGTATATGGAATATTCACCAGCTACTTGTATGGTAAAGAGGCAAAACGCGAACTAAGCTAACCATCGGCTTTACCACTTCGTTTTAACCGTTGGAATTTACTGACAATCAAGCACGTCAAATAAATCAACATAAGTCAAACGATTTCTGCATACACTCGCCCATACATACAAACATACTTTTGCTAACCAAAGTTTTGTCAATAATTACTAGACCTTTGCAGAATACCGTTATTACTTGCCATAAAATTTAAATGTGACAAATAATGATGATAATTCACGATGAAAAATTAACTTTGACGCTGCTTAGAGGAGCGAGTATTTATAGCAAGGGGAGGTATTGTCAATTTGTTGTTGTTGTTGCTATTTTGGTTAAGACTATTTTTGACAGAAAAGCGCACTCTCCTCCTCTTGAAAATGTGTCGAAAACGTTGACTGACTGTAATTACTCAAGACGACACGCAGTGCTTAACAAATTTTCGTTGAAGAAATTAAAGCGAATGTTTGGCATTCATGAGATTAATTGCAAATAGGGGAGACAAGAAAATGGGCATATCTCGTATATGTAAGTAGGTATATGGAGTGAAGAAAAAATGTGATAAATGATAAGAAAGTAGACGATTTGCAATTAGTACGTAGTAAGAAATAAAAAAAAAAGAAATAAAAATATATAAAAATACTGAAAGGCAACAAAAGCAAAGTGTAGAAATAATGATTTGACCAAATAGTAATTTTAATGGCAGCGGTAATAATTCTGGTACTGCAAAATTATACTGGTATTGGTAGCAATGATGGCAATGGAAGCGATAAAGGTAGTGAAAGTAGTGGTTCTATTGGTAATGGCACTGATAAGGGTAATGGTATTGTTACTGGAAATGGGAAGGGTATTGATAATGGATATGGCTATGGTAATGATAAAAGTAATTATAATTTTATGGTATTAGTAATGATACTTGCATAGGTAATGGTAATGGAAATGGAAACGGTAATGTAAATAATTGCAGTAATTACTGTCGTAAGGATAATTGTAATAGTAATTGTTATTGTAGTGGAAACGGTAAGAGTAATGCTAAAATTAATTATAATTCCAGTTAGAATGGCAATAATAATAACACTTTTTAAAGTAATAGTAATGGAAATGATGATAATAATAGTAATTATAAATGTAATGGTAATGATAATTGTGATGACAATGATAACAGAAATAGTAATGCTAACGACAAAAGTAATTGTATTGTAATTAGAATGGCAATGGTAATTATAATTAGTAATAATGGTAATAGTAATTATAACTGTATGGTTATGGAAATGAAAATGGTAATAGTAATAATAATAGTAATTATAATTACATATAGTGGTGGTAGCGACAAAGGAAATAAAAGTGGTACTAATAATGAGAGTAATTGCAATTGTAATGAAAATGGCAATGGTAATGATAATTGTGATGATAATAATAATAGTAACTATAACTGTAATGGTAATGGTAATGATGACTGTGATGGTAATGATACAAGCAATTGCAGTTGTAATGAACATGATAATGTAAATGATAACAGTACGAGCGATTGCAACGAAAATGATAATAATAACGGTAATTGTTGTGGTAATGCTAATTGAATTGAATTACCAACTTTTATATTACCATTATTATTAAGATAACTGTCGTTACCATTATTTTTAGCATTATCTTGATCCTTACCACTGCCGCATGGTATTTGGTCGAGCCATTTTTAGGTTCTAAAAGGAAAAAGACCTACATTTTTAGGCTGTCATACATAGATATCAGCTGAAAATTTAGAATTTTCATACTCTAACTCTCCTAGGTCCGGGGTTTCTAAGGTATAATAAAATGTCTTTGATTTTTTAAAAGGAACAACTAAGTCCGTCGCCCTTCTTTATACCAAATAAAAATATTATCTACTATTGCCCAAGTATGAATGATAGTTAAGTGTTTCAGAATATCGATCCCACTTTCACAGCCAACTCAAAATCGACTCAAGTTCAACCGCAAAAGTAGTGCTTGATAATATTTGGTGTAGCATTTGTGGCTGCCGTAGCCGTGAAACAGCTACTAATAGAGATTCTATCATTCGGATGCTATCAGCTCGCGGGGAAAATGTTGAAATCTCTCTACATCATATTATTTAAATAATTAATTTATATTATAATTTAAAGAAATTTAATTTAATTGTTTATATATTTTTTTGAACGGACAACAAATTATTCTTCAGCTTTAGAGAAGTTTGTCATTTTCAATTCTAAAATCAACAGCATTATTCGATTCATTATTAACCTTTGAAAAAATTATAATTCTCAAGCTTACTCAAATTGAGTATCAGCTTTTGCTCAATGGCTGAAACGTTATTACTCGCATTAGACTACACTTGTACAAACTCACTGGCCTTTGTTTTATTATTCCTCAACCTCAGAAGATTATGTCTCGAGATAATACAAATCATCATCGTCAATAAAGTGTATAAGAAAGTAGAAAGGATATTTCTTTATGGAAAGAAACTTTATAAAATGTTTATGATTAATAGATTTCCATCAGTTATTTACATTTTACTGCATTCTTTCCTTTCCATTGCATGAAAATTCAAAATATTTCTAATAAATATTCAAAAATAGCTTTCCCTGCTAGCATCTCTTGCGGATGCACGTAACATTTGATTGACAAATTGCAGGTATGACAACGTCAACAATTGACAACTCTTTGGCAGGTGTTTACATCTAACCTATTGAGGTGTGACTTGGGCAAGCAAATTAAAAATAATCTCAGAAGAAAAATAAAATTAAGTAGAACGGAAATCAATATTACGAATACTGAAACACTGAAAATTATAGTTGCGGGCAAGAAAAGGAGGACACCAAGAAATGCAGGTTTTTCTGGTCGTTTTTGTATTTGCTTATAAATAGATTTTTACGTTTTAAACCCTTCTGACAAAATTTCGATATATTCATGAAGTTTAAAAATAATCAAGTTTTTTCAAGTAATATGAAATAAATATGAAAATTTTGAGGTTATATTGTAGAAATGTATACAACAAAAACCAATTCAATTTTTTTACTTATTTCTTAAGCCTTACATATCTAGAAAAAATCGAAGTATAAATCGGTTAACGAATTATCCAAAGATTTAAGCTGGATTGCTAAGGGTTTTGTTATGAATGAACTATATTTTTATAAGAAAAGAAATACCTATGTAATTAAAATTAAAAAATAAAGAAGTAAATAGTCAAAATTGTGAATATGTGGTGCCTTTATAATAATTTTGGGGGTGTTAATTCCATTCCTATGGCCACCTAGCCCTACATTAGTCTGGATTTCAGGAGTAGCGTCAAATATTCAATTCATTAACGCATGTCAGAAAGCAAATTCGAAATTGAAGAACTCATTTTACGAGTATAAAAGGACCACATTAATCCAAGCTTCAAGGTTCGTACAAGATTTATAAAAATTCGACAAATTTCCATCAAAATTTCAAAAATTTAATCGGAACAAAATAAAAAGAGTGGATACCAGCATATGGGTCGAGTTCTAAAAATGTTCAGCTATAGAAAACATGTATTAGTTGAATAAAAATTAAGAAAAGATAGTATTGAGAAAGATATCCTTTCTTAAATCAGGCTTTGAAAAGCGAGTTCGCTATGCAAAAATGTTGGAATGAGAGTTAAAAACTTAGCATAGGGACCGAAATGCTTCACTAAAGGCGTAAGATCCGATTCTTATGTCCACCACTGTATATTCTTACTCGTCGCAAAGACCTAGCGTAAATAGGAAAACTAGCGGAAAAAGTTAAAAAACTTGAAGAGAATCAACGCATAGAGAATTTATTTAAAGAAAAGTAAACATAAATAAAACTTTTTTTATTTGTATGATTTTAATATATATTTTATAAGAATTTGTTCCAAATTATTACTAAAACAAAACCCTGTCATTTAATAACTTTGGATTTGATTTCTATATTTATTTTGATTTTTTTTTATGAAAACTAAGCTTATAAGCATTTCAACGTTTCTCACTTTTTTATTTTTATATTTTTCTATTTAAACAATTTCTTTTAGCCTTTTGTGTCACATAAACTAGTATTTAAATTACCAACTTGATTTACGCTGCCTACACTACAATTTATCGCCAATATTCACCTACGTCAATGACAATTCAATCGCACTTTAGCACATTTGCGCCTTTGCAATAAAATAATATTTGTTCATTAATATTCATTGCAAATGCATAACGAATGAACTGCAATACTGCGCTTCCAACGCTTCGGAATTGCAATCAGAAAAAAATTAATGTACATTAGAAAAAAAATTTAAAAAAAATAGGTGAAACTCTGATATTTATAAAAAGCGCATATATCAATTTCGATACTACACTGAACAATTTTTACTGAATTTTTTTTTTAGAACAGTTCAAAAATACATACGTAACAAATGTACGAGTATGAAACTAAATTTCTTAGGGATTATTTTTAGAGCAACAACACTTTCATTGGTGAATACTCGTATACTGCGGCACTCGAAATGGGTGGTCGGACGGCTGTTTTTGGCAATGCCAAAAATAAGCAAAATAAATTGAGTGTGCAGAGAGAAATAATTTATGATACCGCAATGACTTGCTTAATATTGGTTGGAAGGATAAATTAAGCCAAAATTAGATTTATTCAATTTAAAATAATTTTTCTTACATAATTTCGTATTCAATAAAGGAAAACTATTTTAATCTGTGCTCAAATCTCCACACACGCAACTCAAGGGTGTGCGTTCGTTATTCTCGATTTAGTGTCAACTTTTTTCCTTATTTCTTGTCTTAGCTGTTACATAAATCAAAACTCGAAAGCAAGAAATGTTTGCTGTGTTAATTTTTTTTTGTAAGTAGTTTTGCATAACACATAAAGCAAAGCTGATTGGCAGTAAAATGCAAATTTTCTGTAAATTTTTTTTACCACACAAGGATTTTATTTTAGAAAGTTTGGCTGACTAACCAAAGAAACAAACAAATTGTATTTTAATTTGATTTTCTTACATTTGTAATGAAATGAAATGCTTTGAAAATCGCATATTAACATAGTTTTACTATATTTATGAAAGAGAAATATAATCAATATTTTTTTTTAAAAAAAAGGTTAAGTTCAAATGCTATGATTGTTGCAGTAACTAATCCATTTTGAAAAAAAGCTTGCTTTCTAAAACAAACAAAAAATATAAAACTTTCTTTTTTTTAATTAAAAAATTAAACTCAAATTAAAGGAAGTTATAATTTTAAATTAAAATTAAATGGATCAACAAGTTTATTAATTAAAAAATCTTAAAAACAATATTAATATTTTAATTAAAAGAAAAATCCTGTTTAAAATAAAAAAATTTATTAAAAAAATGTTAATTAAAATTTAGAAAAAAAAATTAAGAGAAATGTCTACTTAAAAATAATTTTTTTTTGTTATTACAAACAAATTTTACTTAAAAGAAATTTGTACTTTAATATAAAAAATTAATAAAATATTTTTTAACTTAAAATAAAAACAAAATTATAAACTTAAAACACTTTTATCATTTCCTAAAAAATTACTTTTAAATGTTACAGTTAATCCATTTCGAAAAAGTGGTTTCTATTTTAAAACACAAATATATTAAAACTTTTCTAATTAAGCAAATAAATTCAGCATTTGTTAAAATTTATTTAATAAAGAGAGTTTTTAAAATAAAGAAAAACAAAAATAAATTAAAAATTGTATTAATTAAAACATTCAAATAAAAAAATATCAATTTAAAGAGAAATCCTCTTTAAAATAAAATAAAAGTTCGTGTAGCGTAGTACACATAACAGAAGTGAAACTCTCAAGGCAGACAAAGAAAGAGGGAGAGACCAGAGAGCGAATGAGAGAGAGAGAGAAAGAATAAATGTATATCTAAATAAATACACAACATATGCAGAGAATACAAATAAATAAAATTTACAAAAAACGGAGAAGGGTCGACCGGTGTAGGTAAACGCCGGACACAAACCATGGCTACAATACGCACTACTCCGAGTGTTTATCATCCGCACAAACGCAGCGATTCCAGGACCGCAGCAACGGCACAAATTGCCGGAAGGCAATACCAATAAATCCGGCGCCGGAATGGATAGCACAGGAAACGGAAATAAGCGCCAAAAAGTAGACGCCAAAAAATTTGGGACCAAAAAATTCCCCAAACAGTAGGCACCAAGGCAGTGTTATTTCTCACTAGAAATTAGCAATCACAAGGAAAAACTCAGGAAAAATAGCTCAAAGTGTATCTAATATATATATATCTCTCTCTCCTTTTCCTCTATGTTATATCTTTTATCTCTCTCGCGGAACGAAAATGCCCAAAACGTTGCATGGTCTTGAAATTTTACTCTCCATTCTCGCTCGACCATCGACGCCTAAGAAGTGTCACTTAAAAAAAATTAAATATTACTATAAAAATGTTAATTAAAAGAAATTTCTACATTAAAATAAATAAGTTTAATTATAAACGTTTGATTGTCTTATAAAAATTTTCTTATTTTATAAAAATTGTATTATCATATTTTTTAAACGTTGCAGTGACTAGCTCGTTTTGAAAAGAATGCTTCCATTTTAAAACAAAAAACAAATACTAAAATGTTTTTTTAATTAAAAAACTATAATGTATTCAAAATTTAATCAACTAAAACAGGTTAAAATATTAAAATAAAAACAAACTGTATTAAAGAATTTATTAATTAAAAATTAAAAAACAAAAATACAATATTAATATATTAATTACAAGAGAGAACCAATTTAAAATTAAAAACCAATTATTAAAAAAATGTTTCATTAAAAAAATTCAAATCAAATATCCGTAATTACAATAAATTTCTATGTTAAAATAAAAAAGGAATTAAAAAAATTAAAAAAAAATATTATTATTAATAAAATTGGATCTTCATAAAAAATTTATAAAAATTTAAAATTAAAAAAAATTATTAAAAAAATTTTATTTAAAAAATTAAAATAAAAAATTATTATTAAAATAAATGTATACTTTAAAATAAAAAACATGTACATATTAAAAAATTAAAAGTAAAATTTAAATTAATTTTTATAATTTTTTTTTTAAATTCCAGTTACCATGAGAAATTAAAATATTACAAGTTTAAACTGTGTATATACCAGTGGCAGGGTATATCAGACACCCAATTTTTTACCATGCAAATTCCAACTATTTAATGAATGCTGTTTAAAATTCAAATATAGATTGATTGATTCAACCAGAAAGGCAACTATGTAATCCTGAAAGTACACGCACACCATTCGTTGCTCATTTTTGTAGATCAAAGCTAAACTCCAGCACATCTGAGTTTTTTTTTACTGTCGTTAAAGGTCTCCAAATTTTAGTCATGAAAATATTTATACCATGTAAAATGTTCATGTTTGACAAAAAATTTGTTCTATAGCAAATTTTTACGTTTATTATTTTCGTTAGAGAATTTGGCACTCTAGCTTCTCCTTCTTCTTTCCTAAGTAAGCGATTTTAGCAGAGTCCACCCTCTAGCTTAGCTTCTATATTTGCAGATAAATTTTATTTTCCTACTAAGAGTCAAAAAAGTTATTTATGTTGGACTTTTGGAGTCTAAAATGTTGTACGAAAATATTTATCAGAAAAATCTAGAGAGGTTTGCCGGACACACAAAAGCAGTCAGTAAACGCTTTTATTTGTAATTAGCAGAAATACAATAAAACTATAGAACTTTTCATTTTAAGAATAACATCAAGTCTATAGCTATTAGTTGAGGAGAAGCTGCTTGAGCTTAACATAAATATTTTTTTTTCTTCAGAAAAGTTTTAGCTGCCGGTTGTTCGGTTAGCAGTAAAGGGTAATTGCTTTTATGATCAAGAAATTATTTAAAAATTTTCGTAGCACAAATTGCTTTTTTATAAAATCAAGCTCAATAAATTAATTATAAATACTTAAATAATGGACTATTTTAATATCTGGCCCATTTTTTCCAAAAACAATTGTTTTTGTAAAAATAATATTCAATATTCATTACGAAGCCTCACGCTCCCGTTCTACTGTCGGTTAAACCACCAAAATTTACCAAAAGATTTATTGGTGCCCAATTTGTATCATTTTTTTGACTCCATTCTTTTTATTAAACGATAGAGTATAGAATGCGGTTAGTGAATTTCTAACATGAAAATATCTCTAAAAGACATGCTGTGAGAGCAGAAATTAAAATCAATAACCGCAACCGAAATGTATAATTAAATTGTATGTGTGTGAGTAAGGTGTACATATACAGAGTATGCACACATTTATGCAATATGTGGATACCCTACAGAGAAAACCTGAACCAATGCAACTAATTTCTGGTTCATAGCAGACTGGTCCATAACAGACTGGTTCATAATAGAGTCTGGTAGTGCCACAACAGAAAAGTATCAATCAGCTATCGGTCTCCTCGCTAATTACTATTCATACAAAGAACGTATGTATAGATAGAGACATGAAAATGCAATAACTATCTGTCCCTGCCCCTTCCTACTCTATTTCTTTATACTCACTGAAGATCATTTGACGCTTTCCTGAATACATATTTACATTTACCTAAAGGGTTGTGAAACACAAAATATGGTACTATTAATAGATTAATGGGGAATACCCATAACTAATTTGGAAACATTTGACGCCTTCTGAAACTTAATTTACTATTCTAAAGTACTTGTAATGTATACATAGTAGGTACTTCTCAAGTCCTATTGCCAATGTTTTAGACCTCATCCGCCTTATTTAGTACTTCACCTTTTTTAAAGTACTTCAGAAAGAGTGGTGTGTGCTTCGAAAGAGAGAAATATATTTTAGAATAGTCACTTGTATTATGAAAAACGTAACCCACGAGAGCGCATATAATAATTTTTGAAGCACATTTCGCTATTATACTCTCTCATACTCAACGATTTCTGCAACACGCAACGACTGAGAAGCCTATTCTATGCTAACTGAGCAGCAATTAACTAATCTGCAGTATATTTAAGGCTTCCGAAATAATATAGGAATGGTTCTAGTTCGAAAATATCGAGCTGGGAATACTCGACATCTTATAAGACTTATTTATAAAGGGGATTTCAAAAGTTATGCCTAGACGCCAGTACTGTGTGATTTCTGACACGGTACGCTTTTTATTTTTGTGTCAACTTTGACATTTGGGTAGACAGATGTACAATTACGTGATAAAATTCTTGAAACTTATTATGAAAATGATGATATTTTAAGAACAACAAATCGCATAATTCGTGACTTTTTGGTGGAATTAATCGTCCGAATGAGTCGACAATTCAAAGGTTGTTGAACAAATTTCAAGAAACTGGTCCTGTCGAGAATAGAAAAAAGTACTGGCAGATCAAAGAAGTGGGCATTCTGTTGAAAAGTTTTTTGCAGTAGCGCAAAGCGCAAATAAAACTAGTGGAACCCTAAAGAATCTAAATTTTTACATGTTTTTTTTAAACATCTTTTCTAAAACTAATATAATAGTATGTAATACACAACCATATAAAATTCCATCAATTGCTCAAATTTACATACATATGTAAGCATATAAAAGCGAAGCAACTCGAACTAGTCATGGTTCTAATTTCACTAAAAGCGCTCCAGTGCGACTTAATTTTCCTACAGGGTATGGGTAAAGGCATACGTATGCCAGTGTGGAGCAACTTGCTAAGCTAACAACAAAGCCACGAATCAATAGCAGTTGAACCCAGAATGAGCAAAAATCAATCAAAAATGGAGATAAATTACACGAGTGTAGCAGAGTAAGAAAATCATTCGTGGATCGTGTGCGAGTAGGTATGTTCACGTATTTAATTTAAAGATAAAAGGTGGTCTGGCGTTCTCTCTGCCATTTTTTTCTATTAATACAGTGAATACAAGGCTACAACTTTGTATACAGTTTATTTATTGTAGCCATAGGAGTTTTTTTTTAAGAAAAAATTGGATTTTGCTTGATCATTTGCTTATTACAACTGTGATATCGGTTTATAGGTGGTTTATTATTTTTTAATATGGGTTCTAATTATTGTGGTAACTTTCCGATGGTTTTAGTAATGGTAATGGTATTGATATTTGTATTGGTATTTGATATTGATAGTGGTAATGAAAATGATAGCGGTAATCTATTATCCATATGAGAATGATAATGGTAATGGTAATGATAATGATAGTAATGGTAATAGTATTGGCAATGATAATGATAGTAATGGTAATAGTATTGGTAATGGTAATGGTAGTGGTAATGATAATGATTATAATAAAATCAATATTAACGATTATGATAATGGTCATGGTAATGATAATGGTAATGGTAAAGGTACTGATAGTAGTTATGACAATCATGATAATAATGATGATAATTGATATAAATGGTAGTGGTTATTATTATGATTATAATAAAATTAATGATAATGATTATGGCAATGGTAATGGTAATGATAGTGATAGTGATAACAATGATGTAATGGTAGTGATAATGATAATGATTATGATCATATTAATGATAGTGATTTAGTGGTAATGGCACTGACAATGATAACGATACTGTTAATGAGAATGATGGTTGATTGATTGATATTTGAGGATGATGAATTGATTAAGAATATTATGATAGCTGATAATGATTATTTTAATAATAATATTATGTATGATGGTAATTGTACAGTAGATAATGATAATTGTAACAATCATAATTGTAATGGTAATGATAATTGTAATGGTAATGAGAAAGATAACGATAACTATCATGATAATAATAATGGTAATTGTAGTGTACTGTATGTAATTGTAATGCCAAAACTAATGTCAATATTATACTAAGGGTATTGGTAATGGTAATGGTAATGGTAAAAGATAATGACAATAGTATTGGTGAAGCTATTAGTGGAAGAAGCACGGGTAATGGCAATCCCACTAGGAAACTTTCCCTCTTCGGAAATGGAAAAGTAATGGAAACCTTGTTTTCATAAATGGAAAATAATTTATGATTCAATAACGATCATCAGGTGGTAACGGTAATGATAATGCAATTGACAATGGTAGAAGTAGTGGTGATAACAGCGGCAAGCGCAAAGGTAATGATTACAGTAATGATAGTAATTTTGGTAGAGCGCTTCCCATTTTCTAATTTTAAAAGTTGAGGTAATGAAAAGTTGAAGTAATGAAAAGGCGGTTTTCTTTTCGCCGCTAGGTATTACACTGCGAATTTTTCTCAAATTGAAACAAGCTGTTTAATCACTGCTTTTGTTTTTGCAGAAAATTTGGATCATGTTTTGGCTTGGTTTGAGACGAATGAGGTACAACTGCTTGATGGCTGTTATGAGGCTAAGTGGATTTTTTCAGTGTGGTTTGGATATCGGTTTGCGTTTTTTTTACGTTGAGGTAATAAACAAAAAGGTTTTCTCTTCTTCTCTTGGCATTACATTACGACTTTTCTCAAATGCAAGAAAGCTGTCTTTTTTTTAATTGAGAGCATGTTTTGTCAGCTTAAGGGGTTATATACCTTGTGAAAAAATGGACGATTGTCATACTTTTTTTAAACATGTTTTAGAACTTTTATTCAAATGCTGCATATATCATAGTGAAGGGTAACTCTCGAAGAATACATTTTGGTGTTTTTATTTTAAAAAATGTTATTATTTATTGTTGATATCGCCCCTCCCCCGAAACGCTGGGGAAATCAAAAAAATTAAATGATTATTGTAGAAAAATGTTTTTTAGTGAATCTGAACGGTTTATTTACCGAAAAAGAATTTTTCTCGATATGAAAACCCGCTTGCACCAAAAAAAAAACGATTTTTGAGGGTTTGAAAATTAAAAAAAAATGAATTGCAGCGCACTATGCAAATATTTATAAAAAGTGAACCGTTCAGATTCACGATGGTGTAACTTCGAATAATTAAAAGAAAAAGTTTATGCAAATCGGTCAAATAGTTTTTGATAAATAATGATCACCGCGACGGTAATTTTCAAAAAACACGACTTCGAGATAATCGCGTCTAAAGTTTTGCGTGCATGAAACACCAAGAAAGGTCGCGCACTTCCACGGTCTGTAACTTTCGTTCTAGTTGTGGGACAACTACTCGACTGTATACGGTGTTATGAGGCAGAGTGGGCTTTTAGCGCGGGTTTGGATACTCGTTTGTGTTTTACACACTCAGCGAATTTTTTTCCAAGGCAAGTAAGTCCAATTCTAGTCTAGTCCTAGACTTTCTATAGTAAAATGTAGCAAAGTAGTTTTTTAGCCGATTTTAACCTTCTATCTACTACCTAAATGAGCAGTTTTGATTTTTCTCTTGGGAGACAGGCAGGGCAAGTAACGAACCATTTAATGATTGCAATGATCACTACAGGAGCTTTGTATTTATAAGAAAGAGTTTTCGAAGGATTTCCATGTATTTAAAACGTATACAGTCACAAGAGTACATCACAGATGTCCGTCATATTAATGAACTCAAATCAAACCAAAATGTATCCATTTTACATCAAAAAAGGGGCACCCCTAATGTAAATGTTACATATGTATATACACACACATACATACATATACTAGATAAACTCTTACATTCATATCCGTACTAAGTGGTATGACGTGAATTATTACGACGACGAACGGCAATACAACAATAACAAGAGGGACAACAACATTAAGTGAGCATTCTTTGCTCCGCTTTCAATGTATCAATTTTATTTTGCTATATAACAAATATAGAGAATAAAATTGCGACAATAACTATTTCATTTAATGCCTTTTAATTAATGCCAAGTCCACTTGCTACGTAAACTCTTGAATTCACATGCATACATACAACTACATACACACATACGCGTATATGGATGGAGACGTGTGCGCTGCTATTTGGGGTCTGTATAAAGTTGTGGACGGCCCAGAAGCGGGAAGAGAATAAATGCATAAATAAATTAACAATAACGAAATGAAATAATGAATAGTTGAGCTCGATTTGATGCACAAGTACTTGTACATGTGTGCGTGCATACATACGTATGTACATATGTATGTATTAAAGTATAAAATAGGTGATGATAAACGCGGATGGTATTAAATTGCCACGCATGTGCGTTGGTAGGGCAGAAACCACATTAAAATAGTGGCAAAATAAACAACAGCAATTGAATGAGGTATAAGGTTTGGAGGTGAGTAAAAAAAGTTCATTCAGATCTCTAAGTGTATGTTTGTGGGTATGCGCATAGGTACGATTTTTATTAATTTTTATGTGACTCCCTTTTATGGATATCTTTGTGTCTCAATCTGAATAACACTGACTTGGCACAATTTTTGAAATTTTTCTTTATGCTTGCCATTTTGAATTGACGATTTGCTGTTCAGTAATTGACAGCAGGTTCAAGTGCAAGTTTTGACATATCTCAAGTGAAAAACTTTTTGCGTTTCTATTTTTTTAGAGATTAAAAGCACTTATTTATTTATTTATTTGCCACTCGCTTAATTTTGTGATTATGAATAATTCCGAATTCTCAACTTTCAATTTAAGTTCATTGGTACGTGTGTATTGAATAGAGTTAGTATGTATGTGTGTGCATGGCATAACCGCGATTTCAATGGAAAAGCGTCTATAAATTATTGAAACATGACGACCACCACCATGGAAAATCTACAAATAACTGAATTCTAAATAAGCCTCGCTTAAGTTTGACTATGTTAAGTATACCCTGCACACACCACTGCGCTATAGCCGAGAATGTCATAGGAGTACTTATGGCAAAAATTGAAAAACTTAGGCATTTCATAGATGAAATGTACTAAAATTTCTATTTCAATATTTTCTTAAAAAATACTCTGAAAATGAGAATATTTCATATATTTTATTACATATTTTCAGTAATTACATATCAAATGATTCAAGGCTTTTGGACATTGTCACCAATTTTTCTAAAAATTACTTTATTTGTAGACTTAAGTAGAATGTGAAGAAAACTGAAAAAAACTTAAAAAAGAAATTTATTATTTTGAGATTTGTTCTATGCAGAAATTTTTTCAAGTAAAATATTTTCGGTTCTTTTCAATAATTGTATATTTTTTCTGGCCGCCATAGCCGAATGGGTTGGAAGTGCACAGGTTCAAATCTCCGTGCATGTGACACCAAAATGGAAAAGTTTTTTCTAAGAGGGGTCGCCACTCGCCAGGCAATGTCCAACCTCCGAGTGTATTTCTGCCAAGAAAAAGCTCTTCATAAAAGCCATTTGCCGTTCGGAGTCGGCTTAAAACTGTAGGTCTCTCCATTTGTGGAACAACATTAAGATACGCGCCCCAAATTGGAGGAGCAGTTATTGATATTTTTTTTATTATTTTAGGTTAAAATTTACTAAAAAAAATTTTTTTGGGAAACTATTGTTTTTTGGTAAGTTTTTTTTTTCTTGTTCAAAACTTTTAGATAAGATTTTGTGATTATCTCGCGTACAGTGTTTAGGATAAAATTTAATTTTTAAAATAAACTTTTTTGAGGAAATAATTTTTTCTTATTTTTAATTAGATAAAATGTTTATTTTATTTTTTATAAAATTTTGTGCTTGTTTCCCTTAGAGTTGTTTCTAATTTTTTGTATTAGTAGCTGAGACTACATATAGCCAGTGATCCCTAAAAGGTTCATACTTAAGACAACGTTTTTGAGGAAGCTATTTTTTTTTAGGTTTTTAAGTTTTTTTTTTTGTTTTTTTGTTAGTGTTTTTTTTTTAAGTTCAAATTTCCTTTTTAGAATAAAATTTTTTGAGGAAATAAATTTTTATTTTTCTTTTAATTTTTTTTTTTTTTGTTTTTGTTTATACATATCTTTATATCTTTTGGAAAAAGTTTTGTACTTGTCTCACTTAGAGTTTTTTCTAATTTGGTCTATTAGTTGCTGAGACTATATATAGCCAGTAATCCGTAAAAGATTAATACTTAAAAAAAACTTTATTGAGGAAACTATTTTTTTTATTAAGTTTTTAATTTTTTTTTTAAGTTGACTTTTTGATAAAATTGTATTCATCTTCCTTAGTGTTTTTTTTAGTTCAAATTTACTTTTTCAAATAAATTTTTTTAAGGAAGTAATTTTTTATTTTATTTTTTTTTTTTGTTTTTTTCTTTATTGTTCAAAACATTTGGAAAAAATTGTGTGCTTTCTCACTTAGAGTTTTTTCTAATTTGTTTTATTACAGCCAGTAGTCTCAAAAAAGTCAGCACAACTTCTCAAGTTATATTCTAGTCACAGTCAGGTTTCTTTATAACGAAACTCTTTGTGATGAAATAAATCTTCGGTCAATGAAATTCTCGAAATTACTCGGCAATAGACCAATTTTTTCTACGTCATATCCAAAAGATATTCTTCAATAGAAATATTCGTTATTTCGGTCAATGAAATTTTCGAAATTACTGGGCATAAGGCCACGAATTTATGTCATATCCAAAAATGCGCTATAATCACATTTTTTTAGTAAATTTGGAATTTTAAGAGAAAATAAGTGGAGATGAGCGTCAATTCCCTGATGACGTGCACAGATGAAGTGTTGAACGTGAGTTTGTATATCCATTTGCTTTTTACACTTTCAATATACATTTTATTGCATATGCATTCAATCGTCATCTAGTGCAGTCTTTTTATAGTAGAATTAAATTAAACGCTTTTTATAGTACATACATTTCAGGCATCTATGTACATTTCAGGCATCTACACATTTCTTATCTAAATGAGCATTTTTGCCTTTCTCGAAACCGTCATATTGAAAGTTTGTTAAAAAAGCCAGTTAGAGTGTTAAATTGTTACATAGAACCTTCAACCAAACAATTTTACTGGGTGTCACTGAAGACAAAACCCTTGTAGGGGTTATGTTGAATGAGAAAAAAGGTTTGTCCAGCTAATGCCTACAAATTTGGTATGAAAACATTGCGAACAAGAATACAACTATAAGTATTAGTAATAAAAAAGAATTTGAAGTAATTTTATTCGAATGTTTACTAAAAGGAATGCGACCGAATTTTTTAAGCTCAAGATTTTCTATGATTTTAGAGAACTTAAATATTGCTTGATCTTTACTACAAGGGACATATTTATTAAAAAATATTCGAAAATTAAAAAAAAAATATTTTAAAGAATTTAACAAAAATAACACTAAAGGTTTGTAAAAAATTTAAAAACCAGTGCCATCAACCCAAATAACCTCTAAACTGTCACAAGGCAATCAAATGATTGGTTCGGCATTGCATTTCAGTTCTAATTATTTGTTTAAAGTAACATTACGATAAAAATTGTATTTCACTAATTGTCCGACAATGTATTCGTATCATGAAAATAAGCAATAGGTGCATGCATTCGTACAGAATTTTGTACCCATGCATATGTATGTATAGGTGCACATATGTGTATATGTAATCTATGAATCTTATATGTACAGGGTGCATTATGTTCCAGGTCGAAATTTTTTAGCGACCACTTTAGTTTCAAAAACATTGACGCGCATTTGTTTGTTTTGTATTTATACATGAAAGAAAGTTGTTAGTACACAGTTAGCAAGAATATTTGTCAAAAATTAATGATATTTTTGAGCCACTTGAAACCTGCTCTTTACTGTATAAAAATTCAATGGGCTATAAAACTGCGTACTCGAAATGTTCCGATTAAAAAGTGTGAACATTTGTTGAATTATTCTTTTAAGTTTAAACACACTTTGAGACTTGGATGTATTTGGGTTTCGCAGGAGACTGAACTATATTTTCATAAAAAAAAATATTAAAATTAAAAGAGAAATAAATCAATTGACAAAACTTGGTAATAATCTAAGTATCTACCATAGGTATTTCATGGTGAAAAGATATTTAGAGGTGCCGTTATTGAGAATCAGCTGATGGGCTGACGTCAATTGAGATGTGATTGAAAAAAGTGAGATTGTGTTGGTGATATTCGAAAAAAATCAGCCAATGACACTTCGTTGCCGTCTGAACAACGACTGTTTGGACGTGTGTGTGAATATGTGTGAAATAATTGTGCAATTGTGTTAGTGTTATACGAAAAATTGTATGACTTCGCTCATGTTGCTTCGTTGCTATCCGAATAACGACAAATTGATAAATATGAAACGAAAGGCTGCCTGCAGGCTCACAGCGGTGCTAACTGGCTGCTAGAAGAGCAAGCAGACAAGCAATGCTTTTATCAAAATAAATTTCATAAACTTACCCAAGGAACGTGGTTATAGGCTAAAATATATTAAATAATATACATATACTATATAATAATAAATATATATATATATTTTTTTTTTTTGCTTTAAAACTTTGAACTATCTACTAACACTCTCACTATATTAACCAAATTTATTTTATTCCTATTTCCTACCCTATCAAATTTTAAAAGCAGCAGAAACACTTATTTACATATAATAATTAATAAATTAATTACAAGCAGAAAACTGCTCTTCACTAAAAATTATTAATAAGAAAATAGAACTGAAACATAATCTGCACCCTGTGTTGCAATTGAAAACCAAAATTTAGTAGTAAATTAGTAGCCTAACGTCGGCGTCAAAAAGAATACGCGTATGTTTGTAGGTACATTAACCCGTTTGCAGTGTTTGAAATTTGTCTCCTGCAACAATGTTTATGTTGGGTCACTTTTGCGATACGGTCTGAGTTTAAATTAGCATTTTTAACCTTCCTCAAACTTTAACTATCATAGATATATTTGTATACTTTATATAAACAACAGCTGTCCATTCATCTAAAGCTCAATAAGTAATCACGTCGTGAGTGATCTGTATGCGGTCGTTGGTCTTTAGAGCTTGAGTTACTTAAATTTTATACTGATGTTAGCCTAACACTCGACGTGTAATCAACCAACCTAGCTCGGGATTTTTTTACTCACTGAACGCATGGCGAAGAGAGCAATGACTTTTACAATCAATTTTAACCAAGATTAGTCTTCAAGAGTAAATGAACATCCGTGTTACATTCGATAGCTCTATCTCCATTTCCGCTATACGCTGCATCTTCTCAAAGCTCGAATGCACTTATGCAAAATTCTTTAAAAGCGCATAGAAATCTGAAATCAAAACCTTTCTCCTTTTCTTTCCGTCAGAATTCTCAAGTACTTGGGAGTGAAAAATTCATTTCCTCTAGTCCACACAAAATTCATAAAACTCAAATTCCCCGCTTAAAATGATATTAAAATATTAATAAGGAATTTAGGCAAAATTCCGCCAAAATACTATGTTCGTGTAAAAGAAAGGCATGGAACGTCGTGCTTTGGGAAAAAAACTTACATTTTTTTTAATCAAAGCATGCGGGAAAAACTATATACGACTATACTGTGAAAAATAAAAATAAATAATTTTTGAATAAAAAAGAAATTGTAATTTTTCATAGAAACTTGTTTACGTAAATAAATAAAAACAAAGAATAGTTTAAATTAAAAAAAATTAATTAATTAATTTTTAATAAAAAAGCATTTCGGGGAAAAACACATGCATTGTGAAAAACATGTTTTCATACATAAAAAACAAACAAATTTGGAAAACAAAATATTTAAATTTTTGATAAAATAAATTAATTTTTCGTAAAAACAAGTTTCAAATTTTCATGAAATTTTGTTTTCTAAAAAATAAATAGAAACCAAAACATACTTTGAATAAAAAAAATTTAATAAACTAATTTTCAATCAAAAAAATTTTTATTCACAAATTTTATAATATTTAAGAAAAAAATATATTTTGAGAAAAAAATATATTTTGCAAAAAAAGTTTTCTTAAATAAACACTAAGGATTTTTTAATAATAAAAAAACAAATTTTAATTTCTCATAAAAACAAATTTCAATTTTTGATAAATATTTTTTTCAAATATAAAGAAGCACAAAAAACAGTTTGAATAAAAAAATTGTATAAGCTAATTTTCAATAAAAATTAAGGTTTTTCATAAATTTGTTTTTGTTCGAAAATAAAACAATAAAAAAACTTTAATATACTAATTTTCAATCAAACAAATATTTTATTCTCAAATTGCATAGTATTTAAAAAAAACTTTGTTACGAGAAAAAACACATATATTTTGAAAAAAAAAATGTTTTCTTAAATAAATACTAAAGATTTTTTAATAAAAAAAAAAGCAAATTTTAATTTACTATAATTTTTTTTTTTTTCAAAATAAAAAACATAAAAAATAGTTTGAATAAAACAAATTTAATAAGCTAATTTTCAATAAAAAATTAAAATTTTTCATAATTTTTTTTTTCAAAACTAAATAAAAACAAAAAATGTTTTGAATAATAAAAATTTAATAAACTAATTTTCAATCAAACAAATTTTTATTCACTAATTTTATAATATTTAAGAAAGAAGTTTATCTGCGAAAAAACACACATATTGTGAAAAAGCTGTTTTCTTAAATAAAAACAAAGGATTTCTTAATAAAAAAATTTATTAAATATAAAAAATGTTATTAAATAAAAAATGTATTAACGAAAAATATTTATTAAAAAAAAATTATTAAAAATTAATTTATTAACTTTTTTTTTATTCAACCTACTTTTAGTTTTTGCTTATTTTTTAATTTTTATTTAAGAAAAACAATTTTTTTCACAATACATACATATGTATATAAATTCCTTCGAATGCTTTTCTGTGTCTTTCTGAGCCTCAGCTGGTTTTAAAGTTCCTTAAATTATCATTTCATATGTTCTTCAAAGTTGGGCAATTTTTATTCAACGAGTGCCGAAGGGTTAAATGAAACTGAAAAATATCAATGAAATCATATTAAATGTGTGTTGGCAGAAGTAGAAGTAGCGCAACGTCTCATACTCAAGTGGTAAACGAATGCGTTTGTATGGGGAAGTTATAATTATAAGAAATTACAAAATATTTTATCTAAATTGTTCAGCTGCTAACGGTAATTGATTTTCCATTTACTGGCACAATCTAGCAATGTATGTATACAGCTACTCATATTCCACATGCCACATACATACGTACGCATACAGGCATATGTAAGTACACGCATATATAGCAAAACCACACCCTATAGTACATCGAACTATTGCCTATTATTTTATTGAATCGTCTGGTGAGTTCTCCACAATAGCAGTTTAGTTACCTTGTTCTTTGTTCTACTCTAAATTTATTTTGTATGCTGATGATTTGAAAATCAGTAGTGTAACTGTTACAAGTCATACTGACTCTCTCAATATTGGTGCTGTGGTATAAATCAAACACAAAAATCAATATTGATAAAAGCTTTCGTATCGGTTTCTCTAAATCTCTTTACCTTATCCCAATTTCTTATCATATCGCTGGCGCTTAGCTAACCACTTCTAGTGAAAATTCTAATCTAAGTGTAATTTTGAGTTAAAAATTCTTATTCCATAAATATTTCTACTCAGTACTTACTTTCATTCGCCAGTTTAGTGCAGATTTTACTGATTTATAAATTATGATTCGCTACTATTGTGCGGCCTAAGTTATAAATTTTGTTTTATTTTTACTACTACTGCAATGATTACAACAAAAAACAATTTTTGTATGTTTTGCTCTTATACTCGTAGTGCGACATATTTGCTAATAAACTCTATGTCGTTGCATAGTAAAAGATTTTTCTCTCGATCGCATTTGTATACTTTGCAATAAAGCCCATGTGGTTCGCTGTACGCAAAAATTTAAGTATAACTCGAAAGTTTAATGGAGTCCCACTATAAAACTTCTAGGCATTACTGAACATAGTCTCAGTTATTAATGAAAAAAGTAAGAGAAATATCTTAGATGGGTGATATGACAAAAAAATGTCTACCGAAAATTTTTCAACAAAATAGTTAAATTCTTTTTTTTTTCTTAAGTATATTTTATATTAAAAAATAAAAAAATATATATGTATATATTGGCCGAGCTCCTCCTCATATTTCTGACGTGCGTCTTGATGTTGTTCCGAATTCCGAAAGGTAGTCACGCACCAACCCAAAAACTTCGCACCAAAATTTTCAACATTCAATAAATCTGAAAACTATTAAATTTATGTCAACATTTTTTCAATTTTTTCTTATTCTACTCAAGCCTACCGATCGAATTTTCAGAGAAACTCACAAAACTTTACGATTTTACTATTAATTTAACGTAAAAATAATCAAATCAAACTACTATAACGAGGGCTCTTACTGAATTTTATAGTATCCACAGACTACTCGACTTGGATTTTGCTATGTCAAGATTTCTTTTCCATTCAAGAATTGCATTCCACTTAGAATTTATTTTAAGTAAATATATGTCTTGAAGATTTAGGGGCTTAAATAAATTAATAAAATATCTCTGCGTACAATAGGGAAATAGGTTCCTCTAGACACCTGCAGTGTACTCATAAACAGGTGGAGTTCGTGTCAACTAAGCGGCCGCTATACGAAAATCTTTACGATTTTACTATTAATTTAACGTAAAAATAATCGAATCAAACTACTATAACGAGGGCTCTTACTGAATTTTATAGTATCTACAGACTACTCGACTTGGATTTTGCTATGTCAAGATTTCTTTTCCATTCAAGAATTGCATTCCACTTAGAATTTATTTTAAGTAAATATATGTCTTGAAGGTTTAGGGGCTTAAATAAATTAATAAAATATCTCTGCGTACAATAGGGAAATAGGTTCCTCTAGACACCTGCAGTGTACTCATAAACAGGTGGAATTCGTGTCAACTAAGCGGCCGCTATACGAAAATCTTGGTTTCTAAGATTTTCTGACTGGATGCTAATCGGACGCTAGGAAGCTTGGTAATATGCATCTAAGTCACGCACTTTCAATGGGGATCAAAAGAGCATCTAAGTCACGCACTTTCAATGGGGATCAAAGAGCCAGGCTAAACATAACTTCGAGCCTCTTTTGCAAACGCTGTGTAGAGAATGCTGATGTGGAATGGCATCACCATTTACTCCTAAAATGTCCTGCTTTCGTAGATTCTACATTTCAACATTTTGGCGCTCCTCCCCAGTTTAGTGTTATTATAGCACTTCCGAAGAGCTTCCCACCAAATTAGGCATCCATACCTTAAAATTGGTAAAACCACTGCGTTGTACATCCACAGCACGACCTGTGGCTTGAGTCCTCATTTTTTAACTAAATATATATTTGCAGGAGTAGAAGGCTTTACTGGTCTTCTTTACCCGATTTTCACTTTCCTTTTTTTTTAAATTGTTTATAAAAATTAGCTCAGTCCACAACAAATATCATATAACTCAGCGTTTGAAACTTTGTAAAAAATTAAAAATAAAAAATTCGAAAATTTTGCATCAACATTTCAATCTTTCAGTCAGAATTTTCAAAAAAAATTTTTTTTTATTTCTGAGTATGCCCTTTCATAGCACATTCCATTTTAGTAAAATAAAATGCTATTTAAGATTTGTATATATATTTTTTAGAAATGTTACGAATTTCCTTCAATATAACGAATGCTTGAGATTTTTTCATGTGAAGAAAATTTGCTAAAATTCTGATTAAAAAAAGTTGGAAATTTTTATAAAAGGTGTTTGAATTTTTGTATATTTTGTACAAAATTTGAAACTTTAAGTTTTGTGGTTTTTTTGTAGTAAAAGCTATAATTTTATAAAAGTTAAAAAAAAAAAACAAATTTATATAGTCATACTCTGCCCCTTTTCACCAGTTTAGGTCCTGTCACAAACTATTCGGTTTCAAAAAATAGCCTACTTTTTTCTCCAGTGCCGCAACCCATGAAGGCACACACAAGCATACTAGTTAGCTTACAATTTTTCAGTTGGAATATATACACACACTTGTACGATATGCTTCCAATAGTCACATCAACCTAATTATTTTACTCATTCCAAGAGAGGCATAAATGTGTCAGCGAAGATGGTTTGGTGTGGGTGAGCGATGGTGCAGTGGGTTACTGAAGGCGCTGGAGTTTGATAAATAAATTTTTTTTTTTGTTTTTTTGTTGTACTTTTCTATCAAATCAATTTGCAGCTTGGAATGACTTCTTCGAATTAGAAATTTAAGCCTGATTTTTGCAGCTTTTTGTGACAGTAGTCGAATATTTCGGAAGGCACAATCAATCGTGTTTTGCCTTGTTCCGTCGGTGGCAGTCGCCTTAATCAATACTAACATCAGCATATTAACTAGACAGTTTGAGGGGTTTTGCTTGATTTGATTAGGATAATATTTGCGGCTTTTTTAATCTTTCAACTGAGGCAACTTTATTAAAATATTTTTTCATACAAATACAGAAAGGACGTATTTGTTTTTAACGACGTCTTAGTTCTTTTCAAAGTTTTCCATGAAACCCAGAATTATCATTTAAGTTACACATTTATTTTACTTCCCACTTTATATAAAATTTTACAATTTCCTTTTTGCCCTTTGGTTACTTTTAAAGGTTGATACCTGGTTTTACTCAGAATAAAACGTTGTTTACAGAAAATAACTTAAATATATGTAAATGTTTTTTTGTAAAATTATTTTAAACTATTTATTTAAAGTTTATATTACAAATACTAGTCATATACATTTCAGATTATTTGGAAATCATAAATAGGAAATAAAAGTTGAAACACCAAAATCATCCAGAATTACCACCTCATCTTCTTCGCGCTATAACCGGCTGCTTAGTCAGCCTCAGCTAAATATTTTACTTTGTGCATAAAACTTTCCAAGTCACTCATTACTTTTTTTTGGTGCACCCTAAACTACAACCCCTTACTATAATAATTATCTCTCAGAAATTAATCAGCTTTAGCAGAATCAGTTAGCAAAGTAGAAGCGTACACTGTGACCACAGTCGGATTATGGCCTTGAATTTTTCAAACTTTCGAACAATCGATTTTTAGGTTTATTTAAGCTTACATATGTATGTTTGTATGTATGGATAATATAAGTACTCGTATACTCCACACTGTTAAATTTAATTTATTATTTGGCTTTTTAGTAGTGTTTCCAGTACCTATCAGCTACTTTTACGACATATTTTCTTTTTCTTGGCAAGAGTTGGTATATGGATATCTGCAAAATAATATAAATATATATATATATATATATATATATATATGTATATCTGCAACCAATACAGCACTAAACATTGACACCATTCTGCAAAACTATAATAAACACCAACACCACCAAGCATATAAAATAAAAGCTTTGTATGGCAAATGAAAACTTCACTAAAAATCAAAGAACGAAACAATTTTGAAACCACTGACAACCAGCCGCCAACTGGTGCAGACAGTTATTAAAGAGGGGAAAAAAGCAAGTATATGTAAAATGAAAAGAGATAATAACGAAACTTCACATAGAACACACCGGATGTAAATTCCGTGCCAGTACGTGTGGGGGGGCATTTCACGGTTGCACGCGATCGAGACTTTTGTAGGTTGTAGACAGGCGACACTAAAATACACACTGCATACATACATACATATGACGGCACAGTAGCATATGTAGAATTTGCGAGCACACAAGCCAGCGGAGAGATATGGATATAAATCAACAAAAGACTGGGGAGCGTAGAATTATATAACGCGCGTTACGAATATGTGGATATGTAGGGGCAGATATGTTATTATAAATGTGTGTTAAAATGTATATTCAATAGAACTATAAACAAATGTGACATGACTTCATATGCATACATAGGCATATATCGACAATAACTTTGTATATTTTTTCGCACATGCATGCATACATACATATGTACATACATATATATGAATATGTATACTCTTACGCATGAATGAGATTCGCCTGGGCGCTTGTCTGCACTGTTTGGACAATTTATGTTATATTTTAGATGTAAAAAAATTTTTTTTTTTTTTTCAATATAAACGAATGAAATGTCATTTTATGTGCATATAAAATTCTAAAATTCATATGCAACTGTCAATATTCATATTGTCGGAAATCGCAATTCATTTTCATTGAAATTTGTTGCATGCATTTTGATTGTAGCAACAAATGCACCCACATACATATTATATTTTTATTTTTAAATCAACTGCGTACATACATACATACATATGCACTCACTAGTGTATCCTTTAGAGATATCAGTCCCGAAAATCCCAGAACTAAGCGTTTCAAATCCCAGTATTACTGAGTTTAAGTTGTATAATTAGTAAAATTTTCATCACCCAAATTCTACTTTTCCATTTCATTAATACACTTCGTTTATTGTGTCTATGATTATATCATATAAGCCCTACTGGTAATCCAGTATACCAAATTTGACTGTACTAAGAATGTATGTATTACTAGGCGCATACAAATTTATTGAAGAGCATTGAGTCAAAACCAGATCTCAGGAGAACAAAATCTAAGTCAAGGCCTCTGAATATTCTATTGAATTCCATGAGAACTCTTGCAAAAGGGTAAAAAATATCATAATTAGCTTTGTTTAGGTTTACGTGAAATTGAAACTGAAAGCGTGGAGTTCGTTGCCGATCATTGAAGCTTATAAGCTCAAACAGCTCCGAGCAATTAATGAGTCCAAAAGAGATCTCATAAATTAACAACAGCGATTGAATTGTTCTTTCCGATTCAAGCGACTTCATTACTAAAAGCATACAACGGACAGTATAGGATGGCAGAGGATCAGATAAGTGAAGTGGCTTGAGAGCAAAATGAATGAGACTCCGCTGCACTCTTTCGATTAGATGGGGATCAGTTGAATAGACCGGTTTGCAGATTAAAGAGGTGTTTTCCAATTTTGATCGCAGCATTGGTTGAGTTTAAGGCGTTTTCAAAAGTTGTATAAAATAGCTCAGTTCATACGTGGCGGAGAATTGTGGTTTTTAGAGCGTGAAAAAATTGCAGGCATAAATGGCAGTACAAAAACTTCGATCTAAAATATTGCCGAATTAAATTTGTAGAATTTTGTGATTATTTTTCTGTTTAAAAATAAGTTTAATTTATGGAATTTAGAAACAGAATGTGGCACAAAATTAATCACCCTATTAGAAAATTCAATCAATCATAAATGACGCTTGTGAACTACACATAGACACCTGTAGTATATAAACAGACAAGTTATGGAGTACTTAAGGGTAAAATAAAGATTTTCATCAGTCTAAAATTTTTTTAGTAAATAAGTTAATAAAAAAAATTGGATGATTGATTTTGCGCCACTTTTGCTTATATAAATTGCAAAAACTACATTTCTTTGTTATAAGGTTTTGATTTAAAATGTAATATTAGGCTTAGTACAGGCAGCTCGCGTAAAAAATATAGCACCTCAACATTTTGACCGGTATTGCCAATTTTTTTTATGTTAATTTCTTTATAAAAGCATAGTTCACTGTTTAACAAAAAACTTTATTAATCGAAATTCGAACCTTATAAAAAAATAAGAAAATTTATACCAATTTTCATCAAAATTTCGAAATATTTAATCAGAAAAAATATTCCACCTCAACATTTTCACTATTTTTGCCTATTTTTTCATGTTAATTTTTTTTATAAAAACATAGTTCACTGTTTAACGAAAAACTATATTAATCCTAATTTCAAAGCTGATAGAAAAATAAGAAAAATTATACAAATTTTTATCAAAATTTCAAAAGTTTTATTTAGTATTAAAATAAACTCAGTACGTAGCGCATTCGATTTTGGTATATTAAAGTGAAAGTAGTTTGAAGTTGCTAGAAAATCCAGTTAATTTTTTATCTTTTTTCATAGACGATACTGCGTATTTTCTAAGTAACAAATCGACCAAACTTTTTGGATATGGAAAAAAATACGCAACACTGTCTAAGTAAAAAATGATCAAAAATTAATGATTATACTTCATACAATAAAATTGATTGTGCTACCAAACTGCAATCCCAATTTTTATGTTACAATTTTGAGTAAAAATTTTGAAATTCTTGTAAAAATTTGTCGCGTTTTCAGTAGATGTATGAAGTTCATGTATTTCTTCCAATTTTTTGGGGGCACCTAAAAACGTTATGCTAAGATTGCAATTTTTTTATTTTTTTTTTTTATTAAATCATATAAAGGTAGCATTTTATTACTCTGACTTTACAAAAAAAAAATTCATAAAAAAAAATTCCAAAAAAAAAGAATTCATAAAAAAAATGCACTATCGCTCCACCTTAATGTTGATATAACATTTTCGCATACAGTTTTTATATAACACATAATCTCCAAAAAAATGCAACCACATTTCATACGCGAATAGCATTTGGTCTCACCTTAGCCCATTGCCTAACCCACGTGCATTGCGTCTACAAACACATTAACATCATATTTCGAACAACAGTAAAATTATGTGAGTATGTATGTGATCCCTGCATGGCTATGACTATGAATTATGACATTATGACATTTCACCGAAAAGAGGCGTCACTTATATGAAGCTCGCTGCCACACGCACTTTGATGATTTTTTATTTTTCTGTTTGACATCTCTCATTTTGGTGTATAATATTTGAACAATAAAACTACATTAAAAGTGAAAAAATTTCATGTGAAAGTAAAAGTTAATATTTCCCTCTTGAGAAACCCAATTTCATAAATTTTGACTTGTGTTTGATACCAAAAATATTTTCTGCTACATCCATTTGTATCGCAAACAAAATTGAAAACATTTTATTTTTCGCAACTTTTTCACTTATGCGCCGTAAATCAAAGTCGCATGTGCCGCGAATACAGCTGCACGAAATATTTACAAGCCCAAATGTAGGGAAAAAATTTAGGATTAGTAAATTTGTGTGTATTGGTTTAGCAAAGAAGGCAACAACAGATGTATGCAAAAACAGAGAAATAAATGCACATACATACATACATATATTTTATATAAATTTATACGCGCATGCTTGTGTGTGCAAAACATTTTGCATTAGGCCTTACGAGGCAAGAAAAATTAATGCAATTTGTTATTGCCCAAAAAATCGGCAAGGCCTTAGAAAGTAGCGAAACCTGGCACTAAGCAATGCTTCCTAAGCTATTTCAGTTGCATAAGTGTGAGTATGCATGGCGCAACGCGCCTTTTTTGTTTCATTTCAATTTCCTTCCTCACCTACTTCCGCTTCTTTTCTCTGCTTAATTTTCCTCATACTATGTATTTTTTCTTCTTTTTATTACTTTTTTATTCCATTTTATTTATTTCACCTTACGCTCGCCCTTCTGACGCGTGTCCTTCTCGCTACAACCAATTGGGTTTAAGTTCACGCCCTCAGTGATCAATAAAGGCTGTTAAGTCGGCTGGGCTCTTTTTCCTTAATGCATTATTTTTATTTCATTTTATTTAGGCCTTAAAATCTGAATGCAAATAAAAGGTGCTTGTAAACAGTTGATTGATGTGACAAAAATCGTCTAAATAAAATTCATTGCAGCTCATTTAATTTTGCTTTTATTCCCCTCTTTTTCCTAAGTAATGGTCGAGGCTGAGTGAACGAAGAACGAAATGAAGGATATGGAAAAAATAATTGATACGCTCTTTATAGGCAAAACGATGAATCGATTAATGTCTACTTTATGTCACTCTCTTGGACATTTTCAGATTTTCATTCAAGCAGTCAGTGAATATTCACTGTAGCAGTGACTATAACAGATTTTCATTCAATCAGTCATCAACATTGTAGCAATGAATACAACCCAAAACTGCAATTAGTCGATTTGTCTCGGCTTGTCTACTACATGGCACATTTCGAGAAAGGAAGCTGGCGGCAGAATTTGGAAACATTGGAGAATTTGGAAACTGTTTGCATAGCACAGGCGGTGAATGGACTGAAAATACACTGACAGTTGAGCCGAGGATTCTTACTAAGAAATCATGAAATTAGTGATGAGACTCATTATTCGCTATTTGCAAATAACCAAAATTGTAGATCTGAGAAAAACACTTATGAGCCTCTCGCGATCCCAATAAATAACGAAAAATGCACAATTCATGTGGTTCTCATGCAGGTGGCATCAGTGATAAATTGAAAATGGAGAGAGGATTTCCAATAATGGTGAGCGCTACTGGTACCTGATTTGCAGCTTTTTTGTTTCCACGAATTTTCATCAGCAATGCTTCTCTAATTCCTCACAAAGATTTTATATGAAAGAAAAGGCCTAGCAACGTCAATAAAAAAATTTGCCAAAAATCAATGGAATTTGTAGCTACCAAAAACTTGCACTGAAATCCAGTAGACTGTAAAATTGCATACCCAGAAAGCAAGCATTAAAAAGTTGAAAATTTTGATGAAATTTCGGCTGAACTTGAAATTTCGCATATTTACTTTTTGCTGTTAATTGTGTAATTAGTAGTGGTAAGGGCAAGTATCCACATATGAGTATAATAATTATATATATATAATAATTAAATATCATGAGAATATAAATGAACGTTTCCAGCAACAAGAAATAAATCCTATTTAACGCTAAAACCACAAATTATCAGCCAGCACCCATTTCACAATTGCTAATGTCAAAAAACTGTGGAGTATGACTGTTAGCAGGCACACACACACCCATACATCACTGGTAAATTGCTGAAGAAAAAGCAGTGCGTGTTCAAAGCGATGCTCAGAGCATTGTATTAATATGAAGCTAACAAGCCGAGAAATTGTAAAATTGTGCTCTTTGTGTGCTTTTTGTTTTTTGTTTTCTTTGTTCTTTTTTTTTTTTGTTTTTTGCATGCATATTTCATTTATATAATTCCCTTCTTAAGTAAGCATGAAAAATGGTGCTTGGCATTACTGCCATTAGAAACAAACCATATAGAGACATGCTTGCGTTCATGTAAGGAAAAGAGAAGTGGAAAATATAATATCAGAAAACAGAAAATAATGCGACAATTGAACAATCATCAAAGCAGTAGTTAACGGAGGCAGTAAGAAATTATAATAATACCAATATTTGTATGTTACGTGTATGCCCACATCAGATGTCAAATGCATGCGCTTACAGGTATGTATGTTGGTGAAACGTAAACTACTTATGGGAATAGAATGGAGATAGAACCCGCCACCAGAAAAGGAAATGTTAAAAAAGTGGAACGTGTAATGAGATAAAGGTGTTTTTAATGGTTGAAAGTAATTTGTAATGGAGTAAAATCATACTGAATAAGAGCAAAAAAAGAGAGCACTAAGAGGTGAAGGAAAGGAAGGAAGACTCTTTGAAATAAAATAAAATGAAAAAATAATAAAAACTAAAATAGAATTTGATGAAATAAAATGAAATGAAATGGAATAAAATTTGAAAAAAATAAAATAAAATAAAATAAAATAAAATAAGATTAAATAAAATAAAATGAAATAAAATAAAATAAAATAAAATAAAATAAAATAAAATAAAATAAAATACAATAAAATAAAATAAAATAAAATAAAATAAAATAAAATAAAATAAAATAAAATAAAATAAAATAAAATAAAATAAAATAAAATAAAATAAAATAAAATAAAATAAAATAAAATAAAATAAAATAAAATAAAATAAAATAAAATAAAATAAAATAAAATAAAATAAAATAAAATAAAATAAAATAAAATAAAATAAAATAAAATAAAATAAAATAAAATAAAATAAAATAAAATAAATTAAAATAAAATAAGAGAGGAGATATTATTAGAAAGAAAATAAAATAAGATTAAATAAAATAAAATGAACTGAAATAAAAT
>JAYXIM010049490.1:0-63356 GCA_037575425.1 Anastrepha fraterculus
ATACCACAAATAGGAGAAGAAGCTTGTTCAAACACGCGACACTCACTAACTATGGTTTGATAGCTGCAACTGTGTTGACATTTTTGTTCAGTAAAGTTTGGCAATTATCATGATTCATTTTAAGTCAAAACAACGCTCTCAAATTGTGGAAATTTACTTTGAAACAAAATATATATTCACGACGTTCCTAGAGCACTGGCCGCATCATCGTTGAATGGCGAACGCTATCGAGCCATGCTGACGGAATTTTCGGAAACCAAAATAGATGCTATAGGTGATAGATCAGTGATAATCGATCATAAATCATAAACCATACACAATTCGTTATACATCACTATTTATAGATTCTAGGTTCTCACTTCCTAAATTTAAAATCCGAGATCATAGATCAAATCTCACGTATAATAGATTGGGAGACCAATTTGAGACCACAGACAGCAGATTATAGATTATGAACCATGGGTCACAGATCACATTTGAGATAGTAAATCACAGATCTCTGACCATTGATCTTTCACTTATGAACATTTATCATAGATCACTGAAAATAGATCGTAGAATATCATTGTCAAATATTATAGAGCAAAGTTCAGTACAGACTAAAGGTCCTTAAGTATCATAGATGGCAGGTCATAGATCAAATAAGTATATCAAATGTCGTAGTAGAGAAATCATAAATAATGCTTCATAGATTATTCACCTTAAGAGACCAATCATTTGCAACGGGTATACTCGTAGATCATAAATAATACAACTTACGCACGTATTTATGTAATATCACAGGTCAAAAATCATAGATTATAGATCATGCATCGTAGAAACAAGATCGCAGCTACCTGGTAAAAGATAAAAAAAAGTCACAGATACATATATATCAAGGAGCCTAATTCGGTGGATTATTGATAATGCACTAAGTTTTTAATTCTTAATAAATAAATCTGTATGCAAACAATTTTAACTTTGGAAGTAGTAATTTTTATCACCAACAACGCCCAGTTTTGAATTTAGAACATATGAAAAGTTTAAAAAAGTAGAATGAAAAGCTTTAATTATTGATAGAGGACTTTGAAAAAAAAATTAATTATTATTTTTATTTATTTTATTAATTTTTATTTTCTTTTTTACAATACAGATTCTTTCTTCCTGGCTATGCTGTCTCGCTCTATATCTACAAAATACTGCTAACTCATTAACTCTAAAAGGTGTTAAGCCAAGTCAAAGTCAATTATCGAATTGCAAGTAACTGACTCACGTTATTTTCTCATTTTTTACCCTCTTATATATGTATGTAATATAGTAAATTGAAAAATAATTTTAAGACTTTTTGTGCTAGCCAAAAAAGTTTATTTCGATGATGTGGGCGTATGAAAGTAATGATACATACATACAAACTACCTAAAGCGGGGTTACACCAGCAGAAAGTACGCTTGGCTAGTAGAGTACATGCAATATACATACATTCATATGTATGTATGTACATATGTACGCATATATGTATGTACGTAGTTATGTAGTACAATGCAAAATACACAAACATACGAGTATACCTGTGTAATTGCCGCACTGTGGTTCATTAACCCGATAGCAGGCTGAAGTCAATTAAAAAAACAAACCAAAAAAAAGAAAGAGAGAAAAGTACACTTCCTTTATTTAAAAATTGTTTACATCGTTTCTTCAAGTGGCCTCAAAATATGCCGCTTTTTTTTACTTTAGTCTCATCCATTGTTGTAACTTGCCTGTCATCGCGTTTCTACTATTCTCTTCAGCTTTTCAATTATTAAAGTAAAATCCAAAAAAAATGTGTGAAAAACACTTTGAGCGATTCGAACAACAAAGCAAATATTGAAAAGAACAATTTTCTACACACACGTTTTTTATAAATAGCCAGCATTAACTGAAACACCTAAATACCAAGCTGTAGTTGAAGAAATGAGATTAAGTAAAAATATGTGAAATTTCATTTGAAGTAACTGCATTTTCTGCAGCAGAAAGCCCACTTTAAACTAAGGAAAAATAACACACACAAAAATATGTGCGTGTACATACGTACATACATACACACACAAACACCTACAATTGTATGCCAAGATTGCTGTTTTCTTTCTAAACTCTCTTCTATTTGTTCACTGTGCGGCACAAAGTTGATTTGAATGTTACACTTATGCGCCTATGTATGTATGTGTGCACTAGTATAGGAGTGTGTGTGTATATAGCAAAACAGTTGTTCCAAATTGTAAATAAGGGCAACAAACACACATACTTTACATATCACTCTAGAAAGTTTAGTAGGCTGAGAATTGTAATGGACTTTCTACGAATGTGAGGCCGTTGATAAAGGGGTCCATTAGTGTACGTGACTGCGCTGTAGGTACAGAAATCTCAGTCATTCATAGTAGGTGCAAGTATACCAAGTAACTGACGAAAAGTTTCAATTGTGACTCAGCTGTCGTATCGCAGCAATTTTCCATGCAAATATAGTAATATTCATATAAAGCATGTGAATAAGCCGCAATTACAATTATTCATTTGCATTTATGTTTGTATCATTTTAGCACCACCAAAGTCGGCATGGCATTGAACAAATTATTATGCCTTGTTTACACTTTGCATACTCTCGTGCTTTTTTTTTCACGCTTTGATGCGTTAATGCCCATTCAATGTAAACCAGACAAAGAAAAATTAAAGCTTGCAAAATGGACAATTTTTTTTTTTATAGAAGTAAATAGTAAAGCGCTAAAAGCTGTGGCCAAGTGAACGAAAAGCGGCTGAAGACAAAACTAGAAAAAGTGCTAGAAACCACGAATTTAAGCCTAGAATAAAAATACCACATTCTTTATAAAGCTTGTTAAAGTTAAAGTTAGTTAAATTTATTGGAAAATTTAAGAAGCTTAGTTCCGACACGGATGGTCGTACAACGACCCTTTATCGTGAGCTTTAAAAATTGAAATGTTATTCAATAAACTTTAGTCATTCTATAAGGCAAACAGGTATACCTCTTTATATACCTTTTTTTATATAACTAAACTTATCGAGCTTCAGTACACTTATTCCAGCGAGCTTCTCTTCCAACACTGTGCGGCCAAACTCAAGATGTGAGGGTAGAGCATCCTATGCAAAACAATGGTATCGGGGGAGTACATTAAAACACCCTAAACGTTCAGCCCATGCAAATGCCCAAAATTAAATTTTCATATTTCTAGCCACGGTTACTTCCAAAAATTAGAAACAACATTTAAAGCAGCAGCCCAAGCCAAATATAATGTTCGGGCATGTCCAATTAAATTCCAGTCGCAATTTAAATTTTTCGTAAAACATTTTAAACCATTATTGTCCCTCATAGCGGGTCTTTTTGATCCTTTATTTGACAAACACCTGAAATGTCCAGTTTCTAGGTATCAATTCCGCATCGATTCAACTATGGATTGACGACTTCATGAGGTCTACCCATAGAGGACGTTGACCTGGGTTGAACTCGTGCAGAGTAGCCAAGTGCTTTGTGAAAGAACCAAACAGGAGAGAATCACAGGCGTTGTGCTCTGTGATAACATCCACGAGTACTCTCAGCAGAAAGGACCTGTGGACAGCATATGGCTACCATGGGGGTCGTAGACAGCCCGATATGTCTATCCTGCCTTGAGAATGACGACACTGCAGAGCATTTTCTCTGTAGCTCCCCGGCCTTTTCCAGAATCAGACTAAGGATATTGGGTTGCGATATACTGAGTATGGATAAGGTTCATATTCTTCTTCTTCCGGATCTCTTAAGATTCATCAATGAATCCAAGAGATTTGTGGAAAAGTGACCTCAAACTAATTTATCCGTCTTACCAACCAATTTTTATCTTTCTTATCTCTATTCTTTCTACTGAAATCTATCAAGGTGTAGTACAATGGTCTCCTGACTGAGTGCTTGGACTTGTCCAACCCCCCACACATATCGAATCTAATCTAATCTAAGGAGTTTAAAAGGCTCTACAAATATATTCCCTAGAAGATTTCATCATGGATCTTCTCTCACAAAAATTCCATACGATTAATAAAAATCGCCAAAATCTTAAAAAAGGAACACCTATAGTGAAGGGCTTAATTCTGCATAGAGCAGCATACTTTCTTATTTCCCAGAAAGTAAACAATAATTGAAAAAACTGTTTTTGTTTTATTCATGAATTTGTAAAAATTAAATTATTTCACTAGCTTTTTAACAAAAAAATTAACAAAACAACAAAAGAGAGGTAAGACAAAAGTCTAAATACATCCAAAAAATACGTCGAGCAACGGTATAAACGATTGTTGAAAACTACGAAGAAACTAATTCGTATGAAAATAAAAAACGAATCGGATGCCCAAAGAAGTTGTCCAGAAGAGATATCAGCTCCATTTTAAGAATAGTCGATACAAATTCGAGACTTAGTGCTCCGAAATTGGTCCAACATATCGACGAGATATCCGGAAAAGTGTTCATCCAAGAACTATTAGAAGATAATGGCAGATATTTCAGCAGAATACCACCTAAAAAGCCTCTGATTTCAGAAAAAACCGTCGTCTTCGGCCTGAGTTTGCACGGGTACCAATTTAAAGTTTTATTTACTGATGAATCGAGGTTCAATATACTTGGCGGAGCTAAAATATGAAGGAGAAGAAATGCGGATAGGGTAATGAAAAAAAAAGTAGCGTAATGATTTGGGGAGCTATAGCTGCATCTGGTGTTGGATCTTTATTAAAGCTATTATATAGGGTTTTCCTACAGTGGTTACTTTGATATTCAAAGAAAAATGCTATTTTTTAACGTAAATGTTCGGATCTTTATTTCATTATAAAGAGGAAGGTATGCCATTAATAGTGGAAAATAACATCAGGCAAATTACCTCCACGACCACGCTTACAGGAAAATATATCATACTTTTAATGAAGTTTTCCATAACCGAATTGCAAAGTGGCTGCTCTAAGTCCTCGATAGCCTCACGAATTCCATCTTTGAGGTCTTGAATCGACTCTGGGCTGTTGACGTGGACCTTCCCTCTCACGTGGCCCCAAAGAAAAAAGTCACAAGGTATTAAATCACAAGATCTCGGTGGCCAATTGGGATCACCCCTTCTAGAGATAACACGGTCCGGAAACTTTTCCCGTAAATGATCAATGGTTTCGTTGCTTGTGTGGCACGTAGCGTCGTCTTCTTGAAAATAAACGTTGTCCAGATCAATACCAGCCAATTCCGGCCAAAAAAATCGTTAATCATCTCTCGATGGCGCAATCCATTCACCAATAACACCTACTATTGGAAAACTCTTTAGACCAGTATATATATAAAAACATATTGGAACTGCATCAGTCAGGCCATCAGTAGAATGCTTGGGTCATTCATGGAATGGCTCTCATATTAGACAGTTGACAGAGTGCCACAGAGTCAATGCCACGACGCCATCAAGCAGTCATTGATAACTGTTGTGAACCTACTAAATACTAAAAGTATTCAAAAAGGCTTATTAATTATTGTATACCTTCTGAGAAATAAGAAAGAAAATAGGCTGTATGTAGACGTAAGTCCTTCACTGTATGTTATGAATTTTTTTTTTCATACATAACCATGATCATAGACCATGAAAAATGCGGGCTATCTGCAAGGTGAATAAAATAAATAATTGACGCGTACACTTCTGTTAGGTGTTTGGCCCAGCTCCTTCTCCTACTTGAGGCGTGCAACTTGATGTTGTTCCGCAAATGGAGGGACCTACAGTTTTAAGCCTACTCCGAACAGCAAATGGTTTCTATGAGGAGCGACAGAAACACACTCGGAGGTTCGCCATTGCCTGCCAAGGGCCGACAGCTATTAGAAAAAATTGTTTCTATTGTTTGATGTTCATGCACTTTCGAATGGTAGTCACGCACCAACCCATTCGGCTATAGCGGACGCTCCGATAGCGAATGAAATAGTAATAATAATTAATAATAACAATTCTTATATATAATATTAATAATAAGTGTGCAGCTGAATATTAGATAATTTAAGATAACTAACAAATGGAAGAGTAGTACCCAGCAGATGGCAATGATCTACTTTTTCATTGAAAGAATAATTTAAGTAACCTTACTTTAGTTCCCTCCTTTTCATTGGACTTTAAAGTATCGGCTCGCGTAAAATTAATTCGAAAAGAAAAAATGCATTATCACACTTTTCCGGCCATAAGTCATAGCACAGATGTACGTCGCACATTGTGGCTTATTCCCACCTTTGTTCTTTGTTTTGTAGATTGAAATTTCCACATTTTTCTTGTACACCATTTTCATAGTTCTTTCCCTGTGAAATTAAATTTCAGATGTGACATTTAAGCCGCTCAAGAAATGACGCTAATACAGATAAAAGTTTCAAAGAGATGTAGTGGCTCAATTGCTCAAAGCACGTAGACAAATACTTATGTAGCGTATGTATGTATGTGTTATAGGAACATAGGTATATGCAGTTTTTGTGCACTCATATAAAAGGAAAACCTCTTTGCTGGTTCATTATTTCTAAAGCCTACGCGAAAAGAAAATTGAAAATGAAAGAAAAATGAAGAAAGTACGAGGAATTTAACTTGAGCTTGAAAGTAGCACTAAAGTTCATTCCATTTTCTCGCTACACACACATGCATATGCATACCATATATACGTGTGAGTACATTAGAATGGACCAAAGACAAATTTTTTTCTTGATGCTACATCCGAAACTTGTTAGACGATTTTTTTTTTTTTTGTGCTATGGAGAAAATACAGAAAACCGTCTGTGTAAGAATTTATCATTAAAAATTATCAAAAATCAACGAAAATTGTGAGTTATTTCACACCTTCACTCTATTATATAATAGTAAAAAATAATTTGCTATACACTGACTAGCCATGTTTCATTTTTATGTAAATTTCTCGAATTTTTATAAATTTTGTACAAAGTTTGAAATTTGCATTAATGTGATCTTTATTATAGAATGAACTATGTTTTTATAAAAAACAATAAAAACTAAAAAAAAATGTTAATAAAAAAATAAATACTCGTAAATAGTTAGAACATTTGAAAATGCGGGGGTACTATATATTTTTCGCCGGCTGTATATGCAATACAAATGCAGCTACTTATATACATATTGTAGATTTGTTGTGAGAGTAATATAATCTTTGGCATCTCCTTGGCATTCAGAGGTTTTCGTTTCATTTTAATATCAGCAACAGCAGATTGAAGTTGCAGCGACCTTTCTATGTACGCTTTGTCTGTTTTTTCTTTTCTTGTTTTGCATTTTTCTTTGCTTTTTTTAGGATTTATCCTGCGTGCTCTATGTGCAGCACCCGCGCTGCAGCAGCACTTGTGGCAAACACGAACACTCATATATACACACGCATTCATGTTGAGCTCCCGCTGACTCTCTTTTCTTCCTTCCAGCTTTTATACTCCAAATCAGCAACTACTTCAAGACTCTTTAGCTTTCATTCTGTTCCATGTTGTAGTGGTTTTATCACTGTTTCTCTAGTTTTTGCCATTTTTTGCGTCTTTTCTGGCTATGATTCCTCCCTTTTTTTTTTTTTTAATGGTTTCGTTCCCTATTCATTGCAATTTTTACTTATCTCATGAAAGCGCATGGTAGTAGATTCTTGTTAACATTACATGTGTTGCAAGTTGCAAGTTGCATGCTGCATTTTATGCATTCTTCGTGCGCGTTTCGCCATTAATGCACTTCTCTGAGTGTGTTTGTATGTGTGTACTTGTATAATATGTGCAGGGGTCTTAAGCGGACATACAAGTCAACTCTGTTACCCACCAACCGCATATTCAACTTCATTTAATGTTGTGTTGCTGAAGTTGCTACACTTGAAGTGCAGTTAGCTCTCAAGTAGTTTGGCTGTATACAGAAGCGTGGCCAAGCGCAGCGAGGGAGTGTCGCAAGTATGGGAATTACTCGGCTTCTGCGTGATTAATTGCGTAGTGACTTTAAGGTGAGAATTGTAATTGTGCACATTTTGAGGAATTATACTTTTTGCTAATCTCTTTTGAGAAATCTGCTAGTTAAACAATTGTTTTTATTTTTCAAATGTACCGATGGTTACATTTCAAGTGCCGATGTTGAATGTGAACCACACGTAAACGTCAACGACACCGTTGGACTTCTTTCTTTGGGGTTATTTGAAAGAAAAGGTGTACGTCGATAAGTCTGTAACAATTCAAGAGCTAAAGGATGAGATAATTCGGCACATTAACGGCATAGAACCTCAATTATGCCTCAGCGTCATCGAAAATTTGGACCATCAGATGGAGATATGCCACCGAGGCCGCGGCGGCCATTTGACCGATATTTTGTTCCATACGTAATTGAGCCACACCAATATTATCATAATAAAGAGAAATGACAATAATTTCCTAAAAAAATTGTATTTTATTCAAAATCAACACCGGCCCTTGAAACTCATATAACTGCGGATTTATCTGTTGAGTTTTCTTTCTCGAATTAAATAAAAATATAAATAAATAATTGGCGCATACACTTCTTCTCTCTTTTTGGCTTGCGTCTTAGTGTTGTTCCACAAATAGAGGGGCCTACAATTTTAAGCCGACTCTGAACGGCAAAAAGCTTTTTCTGAGGAGCTTTTTCATGGCAGAAATACACTCGGATGGTTGCCATTGTCTGCCAAGTAGCGACCGCTATTAGAAAAAAACTGTTTCTATCACTTTACTGTTTCATGCACGGAGAGGCGAACCTACGTACTCCCGAATCGTCGTCATGCACCAACCATTCGGCTACGGCGGCCGCTTTCTTTCTGGAATAAGTTCAAATAGTTCAATAAAATTCGAATTTTCCACTAGAGTTCAAGGTACTACTGGACAAGAGTCGTTACTTTGAACCATTATTTAGCCTTCTGTGTCGATATAGTGAGATTTAGAAACTGTTCACAACAGTCTCAGCGCTCTCAGCATTGCTTAGGGTGTCATCAGATTTTGCAAGTAAATTATTTTCAGCAAGTCAATCAGGCTTGGTTTGTGTAAAAGTTATGTTATTTTTTATTAAAAGTTATGATATTTCTCTATTGTATGTACATATTCAGGTGGTTCACAAAGTGTCGCATTCTCATTTGTCTTAAAGGGTTTAACAGTTAAAGAAATGTTTAGAGAACTTCAAACCACAGCCAATTACGTTTTAACTGTGTGAGAATTCATAATTTGGCTTGTACAGTTCCTCGCGAACCACCTAAATATATTTGAGTCATTCCTTGAGAATCTCCCAATTGTTTAACATGATTATATGACCCGCTGCTCTCTAACATCTATAAAGCATGCCTTAACTTTTGTCAGAGCGCATTACATGCGAAGTCGAAAAATTTTAGATCAAGAAGCTTTATAACCTTTCTTCTGAAATTCTAGAACAACTTTTTATATTCTAGAACAACTTTTCATATTCTAGAACAACTTCAATGTTCTACAAAGACTCCTGCCCAATAACATCTCCCAAAAACAATACGCATACTCTAAAGATAAGTCCGTGGGCATTAGTTTTGATGAAAGAGATTTTACATGCAAAAAATTTAACCGAAGTGTCTCACTCAATAGAGCAGGAACATTCAATTATATCTACCTGAAAGCAATTATCAGTTTTGTGATCGAGCGAATACGACTTGTGCTAGAAGGAAACTGATTTCTTCAGAGTTCTAACTAGATGTACCCCAAGTTGCACAGAAGAATCCTCTCTCCACTAGTTTGGAAACAGACCATTGACACGCTGCTATGGAGGTTGCAGAGCACTGGCTATCAACTCATAGCTGATGGTATTGCATTCATAGCATCACAGGAAAAATGCCCGCAGGTTCCAACTCGTGGACACTTGGCCAATGGAAGATGGACTTAACATCAGCACTGCAAGGACAGAAATGTTTGATTTGATTTGATTCGATTTATTCATGAACAATCACATACACACACTCTGCGCTAGCGATACATATATCTCGTTTTGGTTATTCATGGGAAGCTTGACTGAACATTGTCTATTCCAGGAAATTCATCTCAGTCCAATACGCCAGCAAAGCCTCCATAGGAAAAGGCTGAGGTCTCAAGCTGCATCCCATGAGATTGTATACGTCACTTGTCCGATTCATTCTGTTTAGGGTGCTACCAAATGGGGAGTAGACGCTGCCCTTCAAGCTCTTAAAGGGCTCTGGAGCTTCTACTAAATTTTATTCCGATTGATTTTTATAGCAAACTCCAGATAAACAACAATGTAACTAAATTTAATGCCATGAAGGCTTTGAGATACTGGTACTCTACTTTTAATACATTACAATTCTGAAACAATCCTCGTAAACCTCGCTGAGATATACAATGTGTATAACGCTACCCCACATTTTTGATTTGAACGCAGGTTTTTAAACAACTGAGAAGAGCAATCGGGAAAACTTAACAGGCCGCAGTTCCTCTAAAGTACAACAACAACTCTTTGAATGTAAACGGCCTAGAGAGTGTGCCACGAAGGCAGTATTGACATAGAACAGATATCCTACCTGAAAACTATGCCTCAGACGAACAGGCTTGGAATGGAACTTCTCTGCAATCAACAAGCTCTGGCTATAATGTGGGCACTATTCTGCTTTCATGGCTTAGATTTTCTACTAGCAATTAACAGATAGCCCAGGGAGTCCACATAATGGATAATAAAGTGGATATACATAGCTAAGGATCAATAGAAAAATATTAAAATCGCTAATCTCACTTGATCGTTGCTCTACCTGTTCAGAGTGATTATAGGACAGTGCCTAATGAAGACGGACGATCACATGACTTTAGTGGGGCTTGCAGGGATAAAGAGGAGTTGGAGAGGGTCGGGTATTATCTCAGCCGATGGCCCGTTCCGGCTAAAATGCGGTCTCTTTAAATTTTTAAAAATATATCTTTCTATATCTAGCGCACTAGAACTCAAAGGATTTTCGGAATTTCCAGCGTTTCTCTCACGGGAAGTAAACACTGGCACATCTATCTGGCTTCACAATCAAAAAGCACACTTCTCTGCTTCCTTTATAAAAAGCTGCCATAATATGATATAAGCTCAAAGTTAGCACTAGGTATCTTCTAGACATCAATCAAACCCCACATAAGATGAAAGGCTTGAGCTGCTTAGAGAAACACACGCCATACTGGCACAAACTTGGTAGCATTAAAATTTGTAAGAAATATTTATTCAGACCTAACTCTGCCTCCGTCAGGACAAAAGGCATCATAGTGAAGCTGCCCAAGAAAGGCGACCTGCGTGACTGCGGCAACTGGCGAGGAATAACCCTACTTAACACCATCTACAAAATTATAGTCGTGATTATACAAATCAGGTTCAAAGATATCGAACGCTCCTTAAGAGACGAGCAATCTGGTTTTAGCTCTCGCCGAAGCTCTGTTTAGACCAAGCCAACACACTTCGAATTATAGTAGAACAATCAATTGCTCTTCATGCTGTTCGTAGACTTTAAGAAGGTGTTCGACACTATCAAACAAGACTCAATACGGCTGGCACTGAGTAGAAAGTTCCCGCCAAGATAATCCGCCTCATCAATGGCCTCTACGAAAACTCCAAACTGGCAGTACTTCACAAAGGCAATATCAGCGACCCATTCACTACCATCGCAGGCGTAAGGCAAGGTTGGCCCCTATCATTGGCCCCGTCATGAGCCAACTGACCCTGCACAAAAAAGGCATCGTATGGAGTTTCGCCAGAAATCCTGAGGACTTGGACTTCGCCGATGAAATCGCATCTTCTCTAACAAACTCTCTGACATACAAGCGAAGGCGTCCAAACTAGACGCGCTGGCACGCACTGTCGGACTGGAGATCAACATCGCCACGACCAAGGCCATGAGAATTAACCACAATAACGCAAGGCAGATATTGGTTGACGGATTCCCGGTGAATTTGCCGAAAGCTTCTGCTACCTCGGCAGCATCATTACGACAAATAGTAGACCAGATGAAGATGTCAACTGCAGGCTAAACAAAGCAAGGACGGCGTTCGGGTGGTGGCATACAGTATGGGCGAGTTGGCAAATATCTCTTTCATCAACAAATGCCTCCGCATTATCTGCAGAATATTCTGCCAATATTCGTCCAAACACCATCAGTAACGGCGCACTGTGAAGATTAACGAACGAGGAACCCACCCTTAGGCAAACGCAGAAAGTGGCAATAGATAGGTCACACGCTTAGAAAACCAGCGGATAGAATCACGAGAATGGCCCTGGACTGGAACTCGCAAAAAACACTTGGGGAAAATTGATGGTGCGCGAACTAGCAGATGCCGACATCTCATGGGACGGTGCTAAACCAACAGCACAGAATCCTTTCTTTCGGATTTGTGTAATTTAACTATCTCGAGTTAGAAAGTTTTCTAGATTAAGCTGTGGCAGAATGGACTAAGTGACTAGACTTTATAAAGTGAAGTGATTCTTCTACAATATAAATCTTATTTTTCCCCAGTTCTGTCTAATTATTTCCTATTTAATTTCATTCTTGAGCAGATGCCTTAAAATTGCTCAACTATTAGGCCATGTAAAAAATTCTGAGCATTTTTTGCCAACGATTTAAATTTGTTATGCGTCACTTTATTCTGCGTTCTCGTTCCTAATTATAACAAAAAGATAATAAAATAAGTTCATTTTCATAAGCCCATCTTGAGGCCAGTTTTATACAATTTAAAAAAAATTGCGAACGCATGAAAAAGTGATAACCCCATGATGTCAGGTCTGAGCTATTCGGTAGTTACCATCTGCTTCGAAAAGTAATCAACTTCGTTACATTTCAGCAAAGAATCGCGGACGTCGATTCGCTCTAAAAGGTACATCTGCGTAAATCCATGCGGAACGCATATACCAACCGTTTTACTTTTGAGATCAATTGAGTTGTTGTAAGGTATTTTCGGCCCAATTTTCGTTAATGAGCAATGAAAAAAGTGCTCATATGCTCCTCCATGATTTTAATGATTTTATCGGCAATTTTATCGATTATCATTTTGATATGTCACTCGATACTGTATTGGGTCAATAAACAGCAAAAAATGTGTTTGACCGACTGCTCTTCTGACTCATCACCTTGTTCGTAGTGGTACCAAGGAATATGTTGAACTTTTTCGTTTTTTATCTCCACTTTTGAACGCTGAAATACACATCTAACTTCATGGAATACAAAACTAATTAAGCCACTTTTTTTGAAGCGTAATATCAACCATTTGTGGAACTACATCAAAACGCACTCCAAAAGAAGGTAGAGGAGCTCGGTCAAAAACCTAAAAATGGTAAAAGACCCAGTTTCGCCGCATAGTGCAGCACGATCCAAGGTGTATGTCGGGAAATATGGCTCACTAAAGACACCTAGCGCAAAAGTAACAGAACTTTTCAATCCGTCAAATAACTTTTCTCAAGGTGGTCAAAATGAGGTGAGGTGAGATGCTATTTGCATTAGTCATTAACTATTTCACGGCCTAGCAAGGTGATTTAATATATATAATTAACAAATTTTTAATTACATTTTCCCCTCAATTTCTTACCTTCTTCACAATCCGCATTGACATAAAACTTAACTGCGTAAAATTTTAAATTCGCAAGAAACCCTACCTACTCTGCTGGCCTTCACGCATTTTAGTGATTTATTACTTTTTATGACTTTTTATAATTGATGCCATTTACTAATTTACACTTCATCTGCCAACGTACGACACAATCCTATTTACGTCTGTCAACACATTTTTCAAACTCGTTATTGTCTCTCTTTCTTCTAAATTAGTATGTACGTATATGTGCATACATAAATTCAATAATTTTGAATAAATCTTTTTTTCTTTGGTGATCTGCGCTTATCTCTTCAAGAAACAAAAGCAAATTAGTCCACAAATATTGATTAACTGCATAAATCACACCATAAGTGCCATGCTCGTGACAAACACACTGTGATTGCATAAATTATTCAATTATTTTAATATGCGGGGCTACTACTGAAGCAGCAAAATATGTACATATGATACATATATATTTCATTTTAACAAAGGCAAAGCTGCAGGCGAAAAGATATTCAAATTAGTTGCGGTCATTTCTTATGCATTTTAAGTGGAAAGAAAAGTAATAATTTTTTTTCCTTATGGCAGCATAACTAGTTACTGGACTTAATGCGAGCCATAGGTAGCAGCAAGTAAAGGAATTTTAATAATGTGAAAAATACATATGAAAAGACCTCGTTCACACAAGCACTTCGGAAGCAAAGCAACTCCATCAAAAGTTAAACCGATTTAAAATTTGATGTTCGTGAAACTCTTTGATTTATGTGCATGCATATGTATGTATGTACGCATGCATGTTTATAAGTAGTTTCAATGAGCCATATTAAATTTGCAATCTATACAGTCGAGTATATTAATTTAGTTGGCCTATTAAAGTCACTTCCCTTGAATGGTGCTTAGTAAAGTTAATCAGTATTTAAGCAATTATACTAGAATAAAAAAAATTTATGAATATGAAAACTGCACCCAAAAAGCTTTATGTTCATACTAGGCAAGTACATTTTTTCAATTTTTATTTCGGGGGTTTTGAGATTTCGTTATTAAGATTACGGGATTGGTCACGGGATTCAGGAATTCATTTTTTTAACTTGAAAAAAAAGCATGAATATTGTTAAAACAGCATAATAAATAATAAATAAATGAGTTTTACACAGACTTTTTATTTGAAGTGAAACATTTTTTTATAAGAACAAAAGGCAAAAATTAAATTTATAGGCATTTAATAATACTTTAGCGTGTGCAAAAACTGCACCCAAAAAGATTTATATTCATAAGCAAATTTCTTTAATATTTATTTCGGGATTTCATGATTAAGATTTCGAGATTTCGCGATTAGGCTCGGGATTGTGGTGCTCACTTTTTGAACTTGCAAATATGGCATCTACAGGGTGGGCCATATAGCGCTTGCTTTTTGAAACACTTATTTTTTTGAGAATGGTAACACAAATGACATGTCAAATGTGTTCATAATTTACTTAAAAGTTTGACATTTACGAAATGGGACGCTATACGCTTGAACGAAATTGGGAAATATTGAAAACCTATTTCCAAAGTGGCGAGTCTTCTTCTTCTTTTCTGATCTTCACATCGGTGGCTACGTCAATAAGCAAAAATGTCGAATTTGGGGCTCAGAAAATCCATACGTTACTGTAGAGGAGCAAATGCAGCCACAACAAGTACTGTTTGGTGCGGTTTTTGGTATGGCGGCATCATCGGGCCATTTTTTTTTTTCGAAAATGAGCGAGGAGACGCAGTTACAGTAAATGGCGAGCGTTACCGTGACATGCTCAACGAGTTTTTGTTTCCAAAAATTGAAGAGGATGACATTGACGACATTTGGTTTCAACAGGACGGTGCAACTTGTCACACTGCCAAAGTTACACTCTAACCGTTTTTGAAAACCGAATAATCAGCCGAAATTCCGATATCAATTGGCCGCCTCGGAGCTGTGATTTAAGCCCGTTGGACTATTTTTTGTGGGGAGCCGTTAAGGACAAATGCTATGCGAACCATCCAGAGACGATTGATGCTTTAAAACATGAAATGGAAGTTGCCATTCATGAAATTGGACAGCAAACAATCGAAAATGTGCTTAATAATTGGGTTGATCGAATGGCCTACTGTAAAGCCAGTCGAGGCAGTCATTTGAACGATATTATTTTTCATTCATAAATGACAATGTTTAGTCTTCAAAATAAAAAAAAAGTTTGAAAAAATATTGATTCGTTTTTTTTTATAGCCGATTCAAAAAGCAAATTTTACATGGCCCACCCTGTATATTGTTATTGTAATGGTATGTTATTGATGCTCCTTTATCATATGAAAAATAATAAATAAAAATAATAAACAATAAATAAATGGCTTTCAACGTTACTTTTTATTATAACTGAAAACTATTTCTTTAGGAATCAAAAGGCCAAAAGTTAAATTTATACGCACTTCAAAATCCTTTAGCGTGCGCATATCTGATCAATTAACTTAATAGTCCGGGAGCCAGGGGTCGATTTTGGACTGCGTTTTTATACCGTTAAATTCTTGACTATACTTGTGATTCAGCTTTCATGAATAACGAAAATGAACGTCAGCTGGCGCACCCGTGATGGGTGTGATTGTGGGAGCATTGAAAATTCCGCGCGCCGCCAAGATGTACTATATGAACGCAATGATACATTCTTGCTTCGGCTGACGGTAAACGCAGCTGATCATCATTATTATATTTTCATATGTGTCCAAAATTATGTAAAAAAAATTTCAATCGGCATAAAGTAGTTCTAATTTTTAATTTATTTTACAAGTTCGCCTGTACAGCTGACGTATGTATTTTCCCCCCTCTACGGCGCAGCTGACAATTTTTTTTTTTATTCTACTAAATGTCAACAATACACAAAAAAATTTCAGCCGGTATTAAATGAGTTGTTAAAAATTTTTTTTCGACACGTTTCGCAGCATCCCACGCACGTACCCACCGCTACCACTACCAGCTGACGATTGGTTTCGTCATCCATTGGTTGGCGCCTGCCATCAGTATTAAAATCAGTCGGCATGAAATGATGAGGTCAAAATGAACGCTTGCTACCGGACTATAAAGCATCTCGAAAAAAGCTTGATGCGAAAAAACTTAAAAAGCAAAGAATTGTATTTGATGATGGAAAGTGTGGTTAAAATATATTTCTTTATGGTAAAATAAAGACTCAATTAACTCTTTGGGGACGAGCGTCGGCATATAGCCGCCCAAGCCGTTTTATCGTTCCGGACGCGTGTCGGCATTTAGCCACCGAAATTAGTTCTTAGCTGTAAGGCTCGCGATGTCTATCATTCTGAGCGATAAGATACGCATGGGTATAGTTAAAGAGTCAAGTTTTCATTCAAAGACATTAGGGGCCATTAGCGATGAAGTTTTATCTTCCATACAATGTAAACTTACGACGGTAGAGTCAGAACGAATTTCAGTTCTTCAATTCAGTCTCTCAGGGTCACTGCCAGAGGAACCTTTTTATATCATATATTTTATGTTTTATCTTCGCAAGATGGCTAAGCGATCTAGAGATGATACGTTAGATAGTGACAGTTCTGACGAATATTATTTTGAATCTGATAAGACGGAAGATGACGGCATTACTTCGTCAAGTGGAAGTGAAATCCGTGCAATAAGGAATCCACTCAAGCATTTCAACATTAGCAGAGATAGCAGTTTGTTTACAATAATTTTTTTATTTCATGAAACATTTTTCTTGTGTTAAATAAAACCTTAGTTTTTATAACGTACAAGGGATTTATTTTCTTTTCTACGCACTCCAATACCTCTCCTCCTAAGCGATGCTCGACCGTCGAGCGGCTCCGTCCCCAGAGGGTTAAGAGAGTTCCACTTTTTTCAACAAAGACCTATAAACCTTCAATATCTACTTCCATATTTGCTGAAAAGTTAAAGTCAATGTTGCTTTTTGCAATAAAAAGATATTTTTCTCACAAATACCGAAAATCTAGGGATTATTTTTAAAAAATTCCGGGATTGTCGGGATTGAACAAATAACGAAATACCGGTTTAAATATCCCTTATTCATACGCATGTAATCTATTTTGTAATGGACGTGGACTAGCGCTTCAACTTTACACCCTTTATTATCCTTTTTGTACATTTCGATATCTAGAGAAATTGTTCTTTTTTTTTGTAGTCAAAAATGATGGCATGCTTATTTGGGATTATGGATTTTTACATCAGCTTTGATATATTCGTCACTCAACCTTGATTAGTTTTTCAAATCAAGCCTGATACAGCATATATTTATATTAGGGTGCTTTTTTATTGGTGTGAATTTTTTTAATTTTAATTTTTGCCAAAGTCGCGTTTTTACAATGATATTTATGGCAAAAATAGCCAATAGAATAATATAAAAGATATTTTTTTCAGGATTTTGTTAAAAAGGAATAATTTAACTGGTAGAAGATGTTAAATGACATTATTTATATGTTTATATAACTAATTTAAGTATTTTAATTAATATTTTCTCAAACATTGGCATTCAATTGAAAAAAATAAAATCATTTATGTCTTAAAAGCGAATGTTGTGATGACGCGCCCACTTTTCGAAAGTTTGAAAATTGCAACCACTCTAATACGTTTATATCTCATTAATAATTTCAATCAGGCTGTTGTGAATCAGCAGTGCAGCTGGCGAAGTGCTTGTCAAAATCAATAGTTGTGTTCTCGACTCATTGCACGAATGCAATCATGCATAAATAGCAACCTTGCAACACCGAAATGTGCATCAAATCGAAAACTGTGTTGCTCACAAAGCTAGCATGCGTTTGAGTATACTTCAAAAATCTCCATTATAGGGTTGCAAAAGCCGTGCTACTCTATCATGCAATGAAAATAACACGAGCTCATCAGTGGCTTGAATATGCCACGCTTGCGTACACTTTGAATACCTGAAACAAGAAAAATGTGCTCTAATTATGCCATTAATGCTATTCATGCAAAAGATCGAGAATACCCGTAATGTGTTTAAAGAGAATACAGAATTTCTTCTATGCAAATTGCCGCAGTTTTGTCATATCGCTTTTGAGAGACTGATTGTAAACACTGACGGATATTTTCAGTTGCATCGTTGAGCGTTTCATGCAAGAATGTCGTAATCCAAAATAATGCCTTTAGATAATTGCAGAAATTACCAACAGTTCATCTTTTATGATATGTAAAAAATGCATAGCGATATCTATTAACAGCAACTCATTCGATGAAGATATTGTCTTTACTTTTACTTAGAGAGGTATAGTAAATTCAAAATTTCTAAGTCGTTACATTTAAAACCGCAATATCAGCAGGTGTAGCGAAAAAAAGAAAGAGACCAGATGTATAGAGCAGGGCAGCTGAGAAGAAGAGGTGCTGAGATGATACCACCTCGTCCTCCAGACAGCTTCTGTAGAAAGGACTTGGAACATTCCCAAGCCTTACCGCATGGACCTCTAACAGACAATGTGCGGTGCGGATACCCACCAAATTTGAAAGCTACGGCTTTGTTGGCCTTAGAGGTTCCCTCGAGTACCCCGGATTTACCCGTGGCCAGAAGGATCTCACGACTTGGCACGTTTTCGCACTAGCCCAGGGCTCGCTGAGTTGACGTGAGGCCCATCTTTCTAGCCTCAAACCGCCGGTTCTCAAGAGAACCCCAATCCTCTCAGTTTGCGCTGAAACCGCCTCAAAGGTCCCCTGACTAGCTAGTTCAGCACTCCAGCTGTGAGCGAAAAGCCTAATATCGAAGTATTCACATGAAATCGAGGGAGAAGTCAGGCATTCCTCGACTAATTTCGAACGTAGAAACAACGAGCTCAAGGTCTTAATTTCCGCTTGGCTGTCGGAGTAGATATTTATACCCGTTACAGTATTTACAGAAGTAAGCAACCAACCCACTGCTTCTTTAATTGCGGCTACTTCCGCTTGGAAAGTACTACAGTGGTCCGGAAGCCTAAACTTGAGCTTGATGGGCAGCTCCCCCCAAGTAGGATACTCCCCCTCGAACACTTCTGTCCAACTTAGAGCCATGACTTGCCTCCAAGTGTTACAACCCGGAATATGATTGGAAAAAAGCCAATTGCCTACAAGCAGACAGTAGTGATTTTTCATTTGAAGATTTTTCATGTGAAGAAGATGTTGTAAATTGGGTGTGACATTCAAGACAATATTCTATACGAAGAACGAATGGCTACTCGAACAATTCGTGTGCTGATGAGATCATCTACAAGTATTTACTCTCTGATTTCTATATTATCATTAAACGCGTTCTTTATCGCAGTCGCCCAAATTTTCATTCGTCAGCACTTATTTGCATAGTATCAATGCAGTAAAGGAAATCATATCCAGACAAAGTAAATATTATATTTAATTAAATAGAAAAAGCAGTTGTCGACATTTTATAAATCACTAGATAAAGAAGGTGGTAAATATTGAAAAAATACAGGAAAAAAACTATATTTTTTGCAATGCAAGGACTTGAGTCGAATGAAGTTTTCGTCGGTTTTGCGCTCGATCTTCACTGTGCCCATAATAGGTATTATACATTCGGAAAATCTCTTTGATAACGATAGACCTCGGCAGCTAATGCCCTATGTCTGTGAGTGATTTCTGTAATTAAAAATTATTCAAAAAAATCGCTTTGCGTAATATTAGGGGCACTATCAAGGAAAACAAGTAAGAAAAAGAATGTTAAAATAATACCAAATCATTGTCGATGCAGTCATGACTTCAGAGGCGTAAGGAACGCAATCATACCAACACAAGCTTACTATGTTCCGGGTGCATATTTACCATACACTCTTCCCCTACGCTTCATGAACTCCAGGCGCTTCAGTAGCGTAAACAACTTACCTAAAATGAAAAGAACGAAAAATTGTTTTAAAAATTTGCTCTGAATTGGAGATAAACTATTTAAGGCTTCAATTTAGGTACAAATATGATATCTAGAATGCATCAGATATATGAAAATACTCCAATGAACATTTTAAAACATCCTAAAATATACTCAAGATGCCCCAGCAAGATACTATTATTAAAGATTCTTGTCAACGTCTGTATTTTTCATAATAACTAACATAAAAGATTGCTTATGAACTTCAAAATTCATATTGGATGCTTTACGCTGCTCGCCTTTTGAATTGGACTCTTTACTGATGAGCAATTGATCAAAATATTTTGTGAAGTGCAATCGATTTGTTTTTCGTTGGCGTGTAATATTAATGGTATTTTTTAGCAAGTGATTATTTTGAGAGTGTGAAAGTTCAAATAGAATTATTAAACTATTCTGCAGTGTTTAATGCGGCAAGAAACTCTTTTTAGATTATTTAAACTAAAGTTTGTAATACTTTTTTCTTGTAAGTGGTACAGTGGCTAATGTGGGCTAGTAAGCGTCGGCTATTGTGAACTAGTAGCCCACATTACGCTCGTAGTGTTTTCCTAATTCTCGTTAATTTTCCTGTTTTGTATTTCCCAATTATACATTTTGAGACATGCCAAAAATGGAGAATTAAGGGGATGGGACCCCGGTTGGATGAAAAAAGCCATTGTAGCTGTTTGGAATGAGGAGATGGGCACACTTTTTGCATGAAAGACTTTTGATATGCCGCATTTTACATGCAAAAATGGAGGAGTAAACACCCAAAAATGGCAAGGAGTAATGCATCTCCTAGCCTGTTTTCAACTAAAAGCGAATACTGGACGAAGCCACAGAAAAATACCTTGTAAAATATACATACATTAGAAATGGAATCAAGACTATTCGTTCCCTGGCTTTTCAATTGACGGAATTGCAAAAGTGGCAAACAATTTTTCGGTCCTTAAGCAATTTGCAGGGAACGTCTTTTAATGGAGCAATGGGTTTCACAAAAGAAAATGCAAAGATGTTTTTCGATTTACTTGAGCAAGAGTATGAGAAACACAAATTTCCACCATCTGCTATACAGAATGTGGGTTTATATTTACCTAAGGTTAAGAATTTTTTCTCAAATATTCAACCAAGAAGGTAATTAATAAAAAATAAAGACATATATGACTGAACTTACTAGCGTATTATCAACCTTACATCGTCTTTGATGATACAAGCCTAGCGAGCCATTATTATTAACTCTTACAATTGTTTTTGGTGATTTTATCTAGTGGCCCACTTTACCCGAATACCCTGAGCCAATTTACCCACCATTTCCCTTTCATCAACTTTTAAGGCGGTTTCAGTTTTTCTATATTATCAGACGAAAGCGATTATATTAGGGTATATTTTGCAATAAAATGTATTTAAAATAATTCAATATCTGTTAGAAAGAAAAAAATATCGGTTTTTCATTACGATTATTTTGGCAGAAATTAATATCAAGGTAAAATGGTGACCACAATACCCGACTAACTGGGTACCACATCAATTGAAGGAGGGGGATATCGAGACACGTTTGGTGATGTGTGAGATGCTTCTTCAACTGCAGAAAAGAAAAGGTTTTCGGCATCGCATCGTCACTGGCGATGAAAAATGGATCTATTCATACTTCTACAAGGTTGCGCAAAATTAATCACCCTAAGGTTATGTTGTGCATATGGTGGGATCAGAAAGGTGTCATCTATTATGAGCTCCTTAAACCATCTGAAACCATCAATGGCGATCATTACCGACTGCAACTAATACGCTTGAATCGAGCACTCAAAGAAAAGCGTCCGGAATGGGACGGTAAACATGACAAACTGATTTTGCTGCGTGACAATGCCAGACCACACGTTGCTAAATCGGTCCAGTAATACTTAGATGGAGCGAATTGGGAAATCTTTCCCCCAGCAGCCGTATTCCCCAGACATTGCATCTTCGGCTTCCCATCTGTTCTGATCAATGCAGTCAGCCCTTATTGGAGAGCGGTTCACTTTTTACGAGAGTATCGCAAACTGGTTCAAAGAATCGATTAAGTAAAAATAACTCGAATTTACCGTCAGAGGAATCCGTATGCTGCTTGAAAGATGAAGTAAAGTGATAGCTTCCAATGGCACATACTTAATTTAGTTGTTTAAATAATTCGTAACTTTGGCTAAGAAAGGACGCAAACTTATTTCCATACCCAATAATTTTTTTTTATTTATAAAAAAGTTATTCAAAAACAAAATCGAATGAAAAATTTTGCGCTTCATTGTAAAGGGTGGTTAAGTTTCAAGGGCCGGTGTTGATTTTGAATAAAAAACAATTTTTTTAAGTAATTATTGTCATTTCTCTTTATTGTGGTAATATTGGTATAGCTCAATTGCGTATGGTATGCAATAACGGCCAAATGGCCCCCGCGGCCTCGGTGGCATTCTTCCATCCGATGGTCACAAATTTTCGATAACGCTGAGGCATAATTGAGGTTCTATGCCGTTAATGTGCCGAATTACCTCATCCCTTAGCTCTTGATTTTTTGCTGGCTTATTGACGTACACCTTTTCTTTCAAATAACCCCAAAAAAGAAGTACAACGGTGCCAAATCACATGATCTTGGCGGCCAATTGACATCGCCGCGACGTGAGATTATTCGGCCATCAAATTTTTCGCGCAAAAGAGCCATTGTTTCGTTAGCTGCGTGACAAGTGGCATCGTCCTGTTGAAATCACATATCGTCCACATCCATATCTTCCAATTCGGGCCATAAAAAGTTCGTTATCATATCACGATAGCGAACACTATTCACAGTAACTGCCTGACCGGACTCATTTTGGAAAAAATACGGCCCAATGATGCCGCCCACCCATAAACCGCACCAAACAGTCACCCTTTGGGGTGGGTGCATTGGTTTTTCGGCAATCACTCTTGGATTATCATTCGCCCAAATGCGGCAATTCTGCTTATTGACGAATCCACTGAGATGAAAATGTGCCTCATCACTGAAGATGAAGTGCGCGATATGCATTTTGATTTGTGCGCCCGTTTTCATAATAAGCCAGAATAACTTTAACGCGTTACTCGATTGTGTATCTTCCCATGGTTCAAATTGAATTGGTCTGAAATTCAAAAATGTCAAATGAAATGCAAAAAAACAACTTGACGTTTAGATGTGGTTCACATGCAACATCGGCTCTTGAAATTTAACCACCCTTTATATTTAAAAATATTTTGTAAAATGAAAATATATTCTTTTCTATACTCTATTTGAAAAAGTTTAGTATACAGTTTCTCTTTGCATAAAAAAATTGCTTAGACTTGGCGGGAAAAAACTTTAACACCTCTCTGACCTTTTAGGACTATAGGTATTGTCGTAGGGTGTACTTCATTTTGCTATCCCGAACGCAGAACGATGCAAATGAACCAAATCTTGAGAAATAGACTACCGCAGACTATGGGCAGTGGAGCTTCACTGTGACTTAGGCCTAGGGCAAGGATTTAAGATCCAGGTTAAGTCATCCAGGTGGGTACAACCGAATTAACACTGTCAGTATTGAAAATCTCCCCAGCTATTGGTGACAGAAAAAGCCTCCTCTGCGTTTGCTTTCATTTGATGTTTTTAATTCTGGGTTAGGCAACGTAAGGAAAATGAAAAAAATTCGCGCTTTACTGAACTTTATCTACGTATATGTAAGCGTATACTCTGTGTGTGTGTGTGTTTTATGTGTCATATGTGTTTTACTCCCACCGCTCTATACATTTCCTCTACCATTGCCAAACATGCCATGCCAGTCTGTCAGATGCAATATTAGCTGTTATTTATCAAAAGCGCCTACCGCCTTTGAAGGTCTACATATTAGCCAAGCGCAGCAATTTTTTGCGCAAAAAACAAAAACAAAAAAAAGCTTGATTAGTAAAATATATGCCATGACGTCGTCACTTAAGCGTTCACTTATTAATCAAACGAAAATGAATAATACATTGTAGTGTGTGTGTGTGTGTGTGTGTGTGTGTATGTACGTTTTTTGCGCTGACGCTTGACTTGCGAGTCCACAACAACAAAAAAGAAAGTTTTACTCATTTTTGTAACATGCAATAAATTTTACTGTTTCTTATTGCGTTTTGATTCATTCTTTTTTCCTCATAGATTTATAGGCCCACAAAATAATATGTTTTCTGTCTTGCCGACAAATTACGTCCTCGTACCAAATATTGATGGCATTTACACAATTTTATTAATTATGATAGCCGATAGCAGCATACAAATTGCAAAAATATCAACATACATATGAATTAGGAAATTTTCATTTATTTGATAATTTGGCGCCATTGGCAGTAAGGCCATTGTCAAAATTGATAAATTATTATTGTACTAAATGGAGGAGCAGGCTGGTTTAATAAAAGGAAAGAAAAGGAGGTTGGGTGGTAGGATGCATAAAAGAAGACGTTATGTTGTTTTAACCTTGACAAAATTGAGCCCAAACTTTTTGCTCTAATTCACATCTTTTTACACAAACGGAACGAACGACACACAGCTTCAAACTTATTGCCTTAGGATTTTTTTGTGGTGGCAAAATCATTTTTGTACCTATTGCTGAGGGTAATGTGTACTACCTTTTTTAGTTCTTTTAGTTGTTGTTGCAGCATTAATAAGCTTTGTTTAGATCAATTATGAGTATCTGAACACACTTCGACGTTGAAGTGTGCAGACTTTTGATTGGAGTGGATGCAATAACTTCTCGCGTAAAATTTCACTTTTACACTTCCCGCCGTAGCCCAATGAGTTGGTGCTTGACTGCCATTCGTAAGTGTGTAGGTTCGTATCTCCGGGCACTAAGCACCACATGACAGAAAAAGTGTTTCTAATAGCGATCGGCCCTCGGCAGGCAATGGCAAATCTCCGAGTGTATTTCTGCCATGAAAAAGTTTCTCAAAAAAAAACTATTTGCCATTCGGAGTCGGCGTAAAACTATAGGTCCCTCCATTTTAAGTAAAAATATTAAGACGCACACCACAAAATGGAGGAAGAGCTCGGCCAAGTCCCAAATAAAGGGAAATCAATGGGTGTATACCACATTTCTTCTATAAAATTTAGTCAGACGAAAAATATGCTTTTGTCGTGAGCTGAGAGCGGATGACGACCAAAACCAGTGAAAATAAGATGATATAAATTTGAAGGCGTGGAAACATTTGTGTGCCTATCGAGAACTTTGAATAATGGCAATGCGATGCAACCGACAATTCTAGGGAGATTAAAAGCAGAAAATAGAGTGTAATACGTCTCTGCGTGACGGTAGAACAATTCGTAAAGATATTGCAGAAGAAGAAAGGCGCCGCTCGATTGCCCACTGGCAAGACGGGTGGAACAGATCATCTAAGGGTAGATGGACGCATGACTTAATAATGCCCGCCCTGACAGCTTGATTTGAAAAGAATCATGGGGGAACAAGCAACCACCTAACCCAATTATTTTCAAGGCGCCGAGTATTTAAAAAATACCTCCACGACAATTCACCAAACTGCTCAATTTGCCCGGAGAGCGAAGATCACTTATAACAGCCTATGAGCTTACCAGCTAGCCATTCCGCGGAGGGGGTCGTAGATAGTGCATAGGTGTTTAGTAAGTAGGTGTAGCTGTGAAGCTCCCAGTCGTGCACACTGCTCTGCCGGTGTAGCAATACTCATGACAGATTCCTCTTCACGGCTTCATCCCGAAAAAAACAGTCTGATGAATATATTTAAGTCAAAACGAATTAACAAGAAATGGTTCTACATTGAAAATATTTATGAATGTTGAGGTCTGTATTATCTATATTATGCTACGGAACGGAAACCTGGCCGATGGCAGCAAGTGGGGAAGATGTTGCGAAAGACAAATACTGAGAAAGTTTAATGGACAGATAAAGGAGAATAACGAATAGAAGAGAAGAAATAACGACTAGATTGCGGAATTGTTATGAGAAGAGAGCGCAGTGAGATTTATTAAGTATTAGATGTGTATGTGTTACACGTATGGAAGAGCAGAGAGTACAGAAAAAATAGCATGTGACAAAGCCGAATATCCATTGGCTGGGGCGGCCCAAACTGAAGCGGAGGGGCGAAATAAGAGAAGACGTGAGAGAAAAACCAGCTACAGACACATGGCGAAAAGATTTTACAGGTGTGTTACAGCTCTCAGTGAATTTGAAAGAATCAGCTGATTGGCTGACAAAACTGGGGTCATGGCAATGGTTTTTTTTTACGAAAAAACCGAGATTGTGCTGGTGATGTACGACAAAAAATCAAAGCAGTCCTTGCCCATATTGCTTCGTTGCCGTCTGAACAACGATTGATCGGTTAGGTTGAAGCGGTTGTGCACCGTGGGACACACTCAAGCTCATGGCCCATTGGGGTGCCGCGTGGGGAACTAGCTCTTATCCCTCCTAAAATGTGTACTTTTCAAAAATTTTGTAAAATCCTTAATTTCGACAGAGCCGAGAACTTCCAATTCTTTAAAGGATTGTTCACCCAAAATGGCGAGCCTGCCTCTGGGTAGAGCAGGACAGTGGCACAGAAAGTAGGGGATCATCTCTTCCTCTTCCTCGTCTAGACAACTTCTGCAGAAGTCATGTGTTTGCACACCCATTCTCTGGGCCGATTAGGCAGTGCTCCGTAATAACTGAAAACAGTGTGTTAAGATTGTGCTTATCTCTTCTTAGTAGAAGTTCCGTGCGTTTAGCATTGAGAGTCGGCCACAGCTGTCGGCCGATTTTGCAAGTGGCTTCATTATGCCACTATGACTTCGCTACTCTTACAATTTCTTCGCGGATACGTAGTTTACATGTTTGCAAGGGTATACCTACTAGTATGTCATTGTCTATACACTCATCAGTCAATTTGGTGCCGATTTTCGCTAGTTCATCGGCTCTGCAATTCCTCTCAATGTCACAATGACCAGGAAGCCATGTTATCGAGTGTGTGAAATAAGCAGGCAGAGTTCAATGATTTAGAAGGTGTGGTTAATATCGAACCGTTAACCGGCTCTCAGTGAACTGGAAAGAATCAGCTGATTGATTGATGTAACCGGGGTCATGACAGCGGTTTGTTCACGAGAAAACTGAAATTGTGTTGGTGATATACGAAAAAAATTATGTTGCTTCGTTGCCGTTTGAACAACGATTGATTGAACGAGTGTGTGAATACGTGTGAAATGAGCGTGGCAGCCGAAGTTACTCGCGTAATTTCGTTTTTCAGCATAGCTGAAGCCCAAACCAGGTAATCTACTATCCTTGTCACAGACAACCACGGAAACTAATCATTTAGCAGGCTAATTTATATTTTGGTAATAAAAGTGGGGATGAAAGCTTGTTAAAGAGTTTCAAAAGAAAAACTTGATTTCAAATGTTTATTCAGAATCCTTTTATTATAGAAATTAATTATTTCTCATTACCCATGCGGAATGGGTGCTTACTCAGACAAACTAGCACAATATTCTCACGTCGTACTTTAACTGTAACTCACCAGGAATGGAAGAAGTGGTAGATTATCTTACCTGTAGCAGCTCAGCAGAATGAGGTTTCTGCGCAAATTATGCTTCGATAATCGAACACACATCTGTGTTCACAATAAAAGCGCGCGACATATTGCAAAGTTTTGCCTATTTTTATTAAATTTTTTTTTTATAAAATTATAGCTTATACTACAACAAAAACTTAAAGTCTCAAACTTTGCACAAAATTAAAAAAACAATTTCCACAAATATCTGTCTTTTGATGTTGACCGGGAATGGAAGAAAACTGGTATCTGAAGGTGGTAGAGTACGAGAATTTTGTCTGCAGAATGAGGTTTCTAGGCAAAAAGTACTTTGATAGTTGAACACAAGCCCCGTATTCACAATAATACCAGCGCGGCATATTGCAAAATTTTCACACTTTATTTTTTAGTAAATGTTTGTTTTAATTATTATTTATGTTTTTATATATATTTTTTTAATTTTGTTTTATTTTTTTCTATTTTTTTTTATATATATTTTTTATACTTTTTAATATTTTTCTTATTAAGTATACTACAACAAAAACTTAAAGTATCAAATTTGTACAAAGTTTAAAAAAAATTTCACAAATATATGTAAGTCCTTTGATCTTGACAAGGTTGAGTCCAGAAAACAGTTGTAATAGTCATTCTCTATTATAGCGTAAGTGGAATGCGCTCGTGTGCGTGCCAATGGTAAAAAATTGTGTGCGTTGTCAACATCCGACCTTTACACTCCATTTAAATGCTAAACGCATTTATTTATTTATAAAAATTTTTCCATACCTTTGTTTTCATTTCAAAAGGATTAAACTGTACTGTAGCTGACCTTCGTGAGAGACGATAAGCTAAAACCTCGTAGCGTCGCTTAACATTACCTTGCTATCGAAACGTACGTTGGCAGCACTGTCAGGCCAGTTGACAGCTTACGCTTTGTAAATTTCCTCTTTCAGCAAAATTTTTGCTCTGAGATTTTCTTCATTTTTTTTTTTTTGTTTGTTCTTTTTTCATGCAAGTCCGCACATGCACATGCATTTATGCATATAAGTACTCGTAATTTTAATTGCAAATAAATAAAAACGACAGCTATTCGCCTTTAATATCGTTTATTAATAATGCCAGCACACAACAGCATAACAGAGCACAGCTCAGCACGGAGCAATTTGACAACAAAAGCAACTGCACACAAATTCCCACAATCGCGCGCCTTAGTTGAGTATGTACGAGTATGTATGCGTAACTAATTAATATGCAAATCGTATGCAAGCAAATACAATATTTATCTACAAACACATGCACATAAAATATCTACGGCGGACACAGTAACCGAATGTATACGATCGTATTTTACACAGATAGCTCGGGGAAATTATAGAAGAAATTGTTGGTACTAAGTTCGCCGTTAGTTGATAAAGCATTATGTATTTACCTATTTCAACCAAAGGGGTGGAAATTTCCCCTTTCGGTAGTTCTTAGTACCTGGTTGGTAGGTCTTAATACTTACTTAGGAAAAAAATGTTGATCTATCTATCATAAGATTATTCTAGAAAATTGAAAATAAATTAAAATAGAAAATTTTATAAAATAGTTATTTGCGATTTTATCTATTTTGTATATAAGTAAAAACTAACTGTATTTTTTAAATACAGCAAGAATTTTCTTCGCTAAAATTAACCTACATCTTTCATAAGGGCGTCAAAATTACCTTTTAACAAATCTAGCACTTTTCTAAATTTTCTTTCACTCACACGTTACAAATTAGTTGAAAACCACGGCCTAAACCCATCATGGTTGTTTACATTACATCAATATTATTCATATCTAGGTGTGTAGTACATACAAAAATACTTTACAGAAATGTGTATGATTTTTATGTGTGTGTACATGCGCATGAAATCTTACAGACCTTCAACGTTGTAATTTGAAAAAAAAAAAAACGAGAACACTTGCCACAGCTGATATAGTTAATTTTCAAGCTTTAATTTTTTTTTATCTGAAACCCCACATAAAACACAAGCACAGCTGCTTTTACGTGGGTACATACACATATAACTGACTAGTATGTTTGGGTACATAGGGTACCCAGTAGCAAATGGAAGGAGTAAAAAGCCGTTACTGAAGTCCTTCTCTAGGATGTAGAGGATCTGACTATCCGCATAAATTCCTTAACCCTTTACTGCATGAAATAAAAAAGCACAGAAAAAACTGTTTTACAGTAGAAATAGCTTTACTTACAATAATTATCAATAAGACACAATTAAAAGAAAAATAATGAAAAAGTTGTATATTTTTTTTTTGTTTTTTTTTTACGGAACCATGTATAAAAACTCGTTGCAAAGTATAGAAAACAGTTTAAAAGCGGAAAAATTATTATCCGTGAAGAAAGATGAGTATATAGACTCCATGAAATATTTTAATTTTGTTTTACTCTGTTACCATTTTTTTCAAAATAAATCGCACGCACTTCAATTCTGCTTTTTCACCCACTTGCATAAAAGTGAGGTTATCTCGAAATGTCATAAAATCATCGAATTTTTTTTTTTGCTTTTTATTACTGCTAAATATATACCTATTTGATGGATTAAAATAGTTTAAATCATTTTATAATACTTAATTTCGAAATAAAATTGCATCAAAACTGCAATGCCACTTACGGGCTCATATGCAATAAAGCGTAAATTGTTTTTATATAAAATGGCATGCATTCCAATTCATTGCATTTACACTCGCGATAGCATAACTCACAGAAGCAGTTATCATAGAAATATTTATTTGCTTAACACATTGCCTACTCACTTCTCGAAAAGGAGCATTGGAAGCACTCTGTGTTTAGTGATTTTGTTTTTCTGTGTTTTTCCCATTGCACTTGCGTAGGAGTTTATCTGTGAAACCTTATAAAGGGGAGCCTTTGACAGATTTACTTGTGATATACTTTACATGCATACATATGTATGTGTGTGTATATATAATTTGTATTGCCTCCTACCCTACAGGAGAACCACGTGTACTCACCATTCATTTTATTGTAATTAACCCAAATGGGGATTGCCTACGTACATAAAGAGGATTCAACCATTTAATGTTTTTTTTTTATTTTAATTTTAATTTTATTTTTTATGTATATTTTTACGTGAAAATTTAAACTAAAAATATAGTGCAAAATAGCTAAGATGTGTAAGGCCGTGTTCATACAGGACGAAACTAGTGGAAGGGGAAGGTCCAACGATCATTTTTCCTCCCCAGCCGATTCGGTTGATCACTTGGCAGACGCTCCGCGCGGGAAGGCCCATTACTTTTCAATCAAACCCTGTATATGTAAGTAAATACAGTGCATTATATAACTACAGAACTAGGACTTCATGACAAGTTTTGACAATTCATTTGTTTCTTGAAAGTAGTTTATGAAAGTAGAGTTCATTTTCCTTTCAAAAACCATATAAATCCAGGTCTCAGACTTTGTGAAATTTGAAAAAAAAAGGTCAACAATTGCAAATCTAAAGTTTCACAATTTTTAATCTGAACTTTTATAGCCCATTAAATTTTGGTAGAATAAAGTGCAAGTCTGAAGTGTCTCGAAAATCGCGTTGACTTTTGACAATTTTTTTCTTCCATACAAACAACCACTTCCAGCATTCTTTACATTCTCCATATTGTGCAATATTCACCAAACAAAGCAAATAGAAGACTGGGTTATCCTGTCGTGACTGCCATCGAAGACGGCAGTGCTACTTGGAATCGCCAGAGAGGCACTTCACCCATTCCAATGTCCTATAAGCGCTATTGTGGCAGGAGTTAAAAAATTGTTTCTTTCTGGGATTGCTTATTTCATATTTTCATAAGCTCTCGTTTTCCATTTTTTTAAGCTACTTGCCAGAATGATGACTTATCGCTACTTAGCTTATTTATTTATCAGGCAACTACCCTCTGTATTTCTAGGAAACAAAGTTAAGTTGAACTTGTTTTCTTAGCCATCTACTGATCATCGTAGATCCGGCACAAGTTTCAAGTTGAAAGTGTACGAGCACATAGCTCTAAATGTGGTCTAAGCTTCTCTAAATATGAGGACTTCTCTATCAACACATTCGGTTTCGAAGTGCTTCGTATCTTCCACGATGGTAGAGAGTTCAGCACACAATGCAAGGATGGGGCAAGCGCAACGAAATGTTCAGAGATAATCATCAGCCGTGACAGTCCCAAGCTTAGACCCATTCGCATAGGTAACTATACTACACGGCAGAATGAGGTAGTTCCTCCTATATCTCCCTGCTAATGCTAAAATTGTTCTCAGGAATCGAGATCCAAATAGAAAGTAGAGCTGGTTACACTATCCCCTATCTCTATTCCCTCCAATGTAATATATCTGGGTATATTACAATTGTCTTTCTGGATGAGTGCTTGGACCACTCCAACCCTCTACAAATCTAATATAATATAATCTAAAGCCTTTCAATTTTCTCTAATACCTGTGGTTCTTCAGAAAGCCCTTGAGTGCATTTCTTGGTCGATTTTTTTGATATATAATAGATAAACTTGCTCAGAAATGTAGAGATACAGAAAACTACGTAGCAGACCTTGGCTAAATCTGTTTCTTGAGGCTATATTAAACGTATGATAATTAAGGAAAGCTGTGTCGAGACTTTTGATCGACCACCAGAGATATATTGTAGATACGTGAATTATAGCATCGATCTTAAGCAAACAGAGAGAAAACGAAGTCTATCTTCCCTCATCAAATAAACATTCGAGCAAGTAAACTTCGAACGAGTTAAGTCATACCAGGGCACAAGGAAAGAGAGGTAAACGAGATGAATGACCAGCTTGCTAAAGCAGGCAGGAACTAGCATAGATACACTGACAGGCCACAACTTGTTAGCGGTACACGCGTACAAGATAGGAATTACAAACAATGATAGCAGCAGACTTTGCAATGAACTGGAAGAAAGAGAAACGCTAGAACACCTTCTATGTTCTTGCCCTGCGTTAACTAGAACCAGATTGAAATGCTTAGGAGCTCTACAATATGAGAAGTTAGAATGCCTCTCGGGGTTAGAACTTCAGAGTGTACTTTGATTTGCAGACGTATTACAAGGTGTCTACTACAAGGCAACGGAAAGGTCTAGGCCCATCTAGTAACACCAAGGACCAATAGAACTATGTGATGGTTCTCAGCCAGCTAGATCAACCTAACCTAACCTAAGGCTGGCATCCGCTTGCCAAGGATAAGTACGTCGAGCATATATCCCTCACCCTTCTCAGTTTTGAAGACGGAACTAACACTGGAAGTATAGTCTATATGGGAACCCTCGACCTTCCATAGGACTGCCAAAATAAAGTTACAAACTTGCAACACAAAAACAACCAACTTTATTTTATAACTCCCAAGGAAGGAATGTAAAACATTGGCTAGAGTACTGACGGGACATTGTCTCACTCCATATCATCATCATCTGGGCTTCACAGGCCGGGGTGGACCATTGCGTCCTCTATAATACGCATCCATTCTTCTCGACAGTCCGCTTTCGCTCTATGTTGTGAGATTTTCATCTTTCGTATATCATCTTCTACGTCTTGCAACCGTCTTCTCCTTGGCCAACCTCTCCTTCTTGCTCCTTCAGGGTTTTCTTCAAATACTTTTTGGGCCGTTCTTTCGCTGCTCATTCTTAAAACATGTCCATACCACCGTAATCTTTTATATTTCCTCCCACGATTAAAACACTGACACTCACTCCATATTATCCCTACAATCCCTAAAATGGGATTGCTCCAGATTGACGCGTGTAACTTATGCGAAGAAGAAAGGTGTACGCTATATCACCTCCTTTGCCACTGCCCTGCCCTAAGCACAACTCGTTACAACTGGCTGGGATCGGTATACTTTTCATCGCTGAAGAATATTGCTGACAAAATTTTTAACTATTTATTAACTTATTTTTATTTATTATGTTTAACACGACTTCAACAACACTGGTACACTACGGGCCCCTATGGTCTATATGAGATCTATTCAGATCCGCCAGCTATACCTAACCTAATCTGGATACATAAAAGCTCCCAACACTTTACCATAGATATTGCAAGCGATAACTGATGTAGGTGGCGAAAGCAAAGAAAGACCTTCTCCATTTCTCTAAGGAAGACAAAATAGAAGCGAACTTAGTTTTACTTTGGGCAAGAAGAAACAACTGGCGCGCTTTGTTGGACCCGTTCAAAATCGTCCAATTAAAAAGAAGAAATTGCTTCAAGGTCCGTTCTACAAACAAAACTCCAAACCCCACTTAAGGGTAAACATTTCCTATCAGGTCGCTAAAACAAGCCATTTAAATGAGCGCAAACGTACGGTGGGTGGTAAGGTTGTGCACTTGATAAAAGCAAATATTCGTGGGTAACGCGAACGCCTATTGGGTTAGACGCTTAAGGACATCTAGTATATTTGTTCAATATCAGACAGATATCATAATTAAGCGTCAATATGCTCTGATTCGCAATTCACAATTGCAATTTGCAATTAGCATTTTTCAATGAATCGAACAAATGCGAGGCGGCATGCATAGATTGCTGAAATATGGAAAAATTAAAACTTAAACGCATTTATTTATGTTGCATTATGCGGCAAGAGAACTATCAAGCAAATTATCTGCAAGGTTGTTCCACTTTTACGATCAAAGCGACATAAATATTGAAGATTAGTGCAGAAGTGCAAGCTAAAAATCTACAGCAAAACAAATTGCCGTACTTTTGAAATTACAAAAAAAACATTTATTCTGTGTAGATATGAACACAAAAAACGCTGCGGCAAAGGACGAGTGGAAGTCGATAATATGAATATGAGTAAATGAAGGCGGGAAGAAAACAAATCACAGACAATTTCTTATGTGAAATGGGGTATTTGGAGCATTCGAGCCCGATGTCCGAGACAAGGAAATAGACAAACCGTTGATTGGATTTAAAATGACAGTAATAAATGACAGCAAATGCGCGCGACAAAAACGCCGCACTACGCTTACGCTGCTCTGTCATTGAAACCAAGCAATGCTGTCGGCACTCAAGTCAGCGCCACGCTGAGTTGAATTTACATTTTCATTTGCCTTTTCATTTTGTTTCAGTTGTATTTCTTTTTTTTGTTTTTTGTATATTTTCCGAGCGTGTTGTTGTTTTTTTCTTTTTCTTTATTTCTTGCGTTCAATGGCACTCAGCACAGCTGAAGCCTGTGCGGCGAAAAAGCAACCGCGTCTAAGAGTATTGTTGTTTAATTGTTGTTGTGAGTGTATTTGGCAAAGCAGTGACGCGCAGCAGCGCCATTCGTCACCCAGTAATTTTGGGGTTTTTGTTTAGGATTATCAACATTTTAGTTCAGTCTTTTGTTTCTCTTTTATTTTTTATTTTTATTAAACTTTTCTCTAGTTCAGTTCTAGCTCGGGCCGCCCAGCTGTTGATTTATGTACACCAATGACATTAGACAGCAAATTCATCAAATATTACCAGATCTTAGCTATACATTTTGCTTACTTTCGAATGTAGTTGTTTTTATACGCACACAAAAACATTTCAAGCATTTGCGAACACTTTTAGTTGCCGCTAGACTAAGAAAATATTATCTTTAGATAATGTATTAATCTATAAAATGGTTTTTTGGAAAGCTAAAATCTCGGTATACGAGTATTGCGTTAAGATAAAACAATTTTTTCCATTTGCCGAGTCCCCAAGCGTATTTAGTGTTGGATGCTGGATGTGAGAAGGAGTTGCTTTTGCTGCCGAGTATTAGCTACCCAATCGGAGTCGCCTGGATTACCACCTACATATGATCATAAGTCAAAAGGAATATCGCGTCCATAAGATTTGAAGGCTTACACCAAGTCAACTATTCCTAGCATAAGCCTGATGAGAATTGTAGGGTGCAGGACAGGTAAATTAAGCTTAAGCAAAGCAAAGCAAGCTTTAACTTCAAATTTTTATTGAGTAGAGCATTTTGCTGCAGGGGCTCTTTGGCAACAGTCTGTTTGTAAGCAGCGAGCGAAGTGTACTTCGAATAAGGCTGATTGCCGCACGAAAAACAGAAATAATTTTATTCTGTCGCCCACAGATTTATAGTGGCACCTGCTCATAGCTTAACAGAATGTTTCGCTACTATTGTTGTACGCTGAGTCGAATTGCATCAAGTTGAACGTTTAACAGAATACTTTTCTCACCACTACATATAAGAGAGAACCTCACTTTCAAAACTCTTCGATTCAACGCTGCTTAATAGATCGTGCAAAACTACAAGGTATATGTCTGTGGCCCCACCAGTTTTATGCTACGGCTCAGAGTCGTGAACATTAAGTGAAAACGACGAAGCCAAACTACAAATATTTGAAAAAGCAAACAGAGCAGTCAAAATCACCCCAGTACAATAAACGCAGGTCTCAGAAGCTCCTAGGAACTCCACGCCATTCAATTTCCAAACTCCTAGCTCAATTTGCCGGTCATTAGATGATCGGCACAAACGTAGAAAAGCAAGGTTTACCATTTAATCCCTTTTGCAAAAGTTGTTGGGACCTTTCAGAGAAGGAGCCTGTTGAACACTTTCTCTGTAAATGTCCGAGTTTGGCAGCTAAACGATTAAGGTCACTGGGTGTTCACTTCTTCGAGAGCCTGAGACAGTGTGCCAAACTAAATTTCATCAATTTTGTCATTACATCAACAGCTCTTGCTGGCTGTAGATAACTTTCTGTTGGAGGTCTCATAAAGGTACAAAACGGCGCTATAGTGCTACTTGGAGAGTGCCAGAGTGGTACTTCAAACATTTCACCTACCTAGTCAAAGACAACAAAGGCGAATAGCGCAAAAGAAGGCACCTAGAACTGGACCAACTAATAAAAGTAGATAATGTCGTGCGCTTCATCAAAGCCTTACGAATCAGATGGCTAGGTAATGCCACGTGAATGGATCCAACGAGAGACCCAGCGAAAAGCATTTGACGCTAAAACATTTACGACACAAGTAAAAGGTAGACCAAAATCAAGATGGTTTGAGAACTGGAGAGACTCCAAATAAACAACTGTTTGGAATCAACCAAAGATTGGGTCATATGGAGACATTTCGATCAACAGATCAAAGCTCACACAGAACTGAAGCGCCAAACGATGATGTTGACATATAGAACAAGGTTTATTAAGAAAATGTCAAAGCCATGGAGCGTTGGTTTTATGTATATGAATGAATCATTGGTTTTATGTACATATATGAAAGAAAATGTTCCTAAAGTTACGACACTAAAATGAAGTAAAGAATTTTTCCAACATAGAAAAACGATACCATAGGAAATGAAGGCCTCGTATGTTTGAAAGTTGCAAGAGACCAACCTCAAGCGCAATACTGCTGAAAATCATAATCTTTAGTTTAGAAATCGTATATAAACTCTGGGTCTGGTAGTGAACGAGGACAAAACGAAGTGCCTCCTGTAGTTTCGAGGTTGTAAGAGATTCCCTTAAATAGGAAGCAGCGTTAACACCTATAATAATGTCAGCCTGGAAATCCAACGTAGAATCTCTCTTGCCAACAAGTGCTACTTTGGACGAAGTAGGCATTTGAATAGTAAAGTCCTCTCTCGACCATCAAAACTAACATTTTATAGGGCTCTCCCCATGCACTTCCTAACATATGGCGCAGAAGCGTGGACGATAACAACATCCGATGAGGCGTCACTTGGAGAGTTTGGGAGAAATATGCTGCAGAAGATTTTTGGGCCCCTGCATGTGGGCGACGGCGAATACCGCAGGCGATGGAACGATGAGCTTTACGGCGACATAGCCATAGTGCAGCGAATAAAAATCCAGCGGCTACGTTGGCTGGGTCATGCTGTCCGAATGGATACAAACGCTCCGGCTCTGAAAGTATTCGATGCGGTAATAGCTGGTGGTAGCAGAGGAAGAAGAAGGCATCCTCTGCGTTGGAAAGATCAGGTGTAGAAGGACTTAGCTGCACTTAGAGTTTCCAACTGGCGCCGACTAGCACGAGAAAGAAAGGTCTGGCGCGCTTTGTTAAATTGGGCCAAAATCGCGTAAGCGATTATCGTACCAATCAAGAAGAAGAAGACAAATTAAAAGTGCATATTTTTGGAGCAGCGTAGTTTATTATATTAACCTTTTAGAAAATTCGGGCATGACCGTCGTGGCTGAATGGTTTGTCCGTGCTTCGCCGGTGACATCTGCCTCCTCTCTCACCAACTCACTGGCATGCGAACGCAGGCGAACAAACTAATCGAGTGGTCGGACTGGAGGTCAACATCGCCAAGACCAAGGCTATGAGAGTTCACAATAAAGCAAGACCTATAATGGTTGATGGGTGGCTGGTGGAATTTGTCAAAAGCTTCTTCTACCTCGGCTGCACTATCACGGCAGACGGTGAAGCAGATGAAGATTTGAACTGCAGGCTAAAGGCAAAGCGAGGGCGGCATTCGGGCGAATGTGTGACATGTTGTTCTACCGAAGTGAAACATGGCTGGTGAATAACACCATTACACAGAGGCTACAATATTTCGTCAACAAATATTCTGGCCGAATGAGGATCCTATGGCAAATCAAAAGCAGAAAACGGCGATGTGTAGGTCACACGCTTAGTAAACCACCGAATAGCATCACGAGAATGGCCCTTAACTGGAACCCGTAAGGGAGCAGAAGTTACGGCCTGTTGATGTTGAGCGAACTAGCAGATGCCGACATCATACGGGACGGCGCAAAAACAACGGCCCAGAACCGTGTACGATGGAAGAGTCTTCTCGAGGCCCTATGCTCCTCAGCGGAGTGAACAAGGATATAAAAAAATATGTAAAGTAGGAATCGATCCAATAACATTAAGACCGAAAATTGAATGCATGCGCCGATTACATTTCGTAGCTTCCTTCATAGGTTCAATGGACTTAAATTTTGTTTCATTTAACGCAGATTCCCCCTTAGAAGGCAGAAGAGAGTCGCGCGGCGTACGATCGACTGAATAAGCGAGATGAACTAACACTGAGTTGCAGTACTAGATTAAAAATCTCTTAACAAACAATGCGTTATGAGCCAGCGGATTGGCTTGATGGAGAACTCTGGACTTTTTTTCCCATCATTCGTGTATTTTTTTTTTATTTTTTAAGGAGTTCAGCAAGCATGTGAAGACAGTAATTTGGACTAAGCAACAACAGAGTGAACCGGATTGCTATTCTCTCGTTATTCTCAACCGCCTTTGATATACGCGTGCTTGGAAGAGTGGTCCGAGCACTCAACGTCTTTCCCGGCAACTTAAAAGCACGCAACAAACAGTCATTACACTTCCTTGAATAAATTATAAATTACATTAGCACTTTGTCCAAGTTCCATGTAAAATTTTACAACGATTCGTTGCTCTAATGCTCCATTTCACATTTTACCGAAGAAACAAGAAACGAGCAACTCTTATACAAACGAAGACTGGTGGCTGCACTGATTTGTTTACTGAGGCGTGAGGTATTGCTTTCGAAAGAGAAGGATGCACGCTAAACACGTGGTAGTCACTGGCGTAAGGCACAAGCGTACTTCTTCTATGGCAGCGTCCTTTTTCTACAGCAACGTCCTTCTTCTACAGTAACGTCTTTCTCGCACATTAACCCTTTGCAGCCGGATGTCTCCTCTCAGCTTCCAAAGCTTTTTTACCATTCCGGTCGTATGTTCAAGTCTTAGCTACCACAGCTACCGCTCTTTCAACGGAAATGAACACCAACCAATACGTCTCTCATGTCCAAATTTAATACGACCGCAAAGGGTTAAATCCGATTTTATGATCTTCTAAGTCGAAACAAATATAAAAATATGGAATTTTCACACTTTTTGCATCACTTGCTAAAACTAAATGGCATATGCAGATTATTCTTACCCAAAAACTCATCAGAAAGGCCTTCTTATAGTAAAAATATTTGCATTTAAATTCATTCTGTTTTTTTTTCTAACGGCTTCTCCAAGACGAGCAATTTCAAACTGAAATATAAATACTTAAAATGGCTAACCTGGGAATAGTGAGCAATTACTTGTCTATATACAACCCCGATTTTCAGAAGTACTTGGATTCACCAGTTAACCCCAAAATAAAAAATAAAAACGAAAATGTTCTACAGTGCAATGTTGAGTGTTCCTCACAGGCATTGGCTAGCTCAATTTTAAAAATCGCGAACGATTCACTTTATGCAACTTTCATCCAAAGCTTTTTTTATCTACGCAACAAAACAAAGAATTTTCCCTAATAGGCACCCCAAACCGAAAGCAACAACATTAGAAGTGCACCCAAATTTTTCTAGCGCCAAAAGCTAACAGAGGCGAACTGAGTAATTTCACACCAGTCAGCCGTCAACCGTCAACCAACACCTTATCGGAGACGCCTCATATATCGTATAATAATGCCACTGCTGTCAATGAAAACGATGAAAACAGTAACAACACCCTCCACCGCCCGAGCTCGACCAACTAAATTGTACGCAGCACAGCCGTACCCATAGTCATAGCCAGCAAATCATAAGCATAATTAGTATAATTGTGCTGGCAATTATGCGAATGTCAAGGAGAAGGAACCAACTGGCGGCGGACGCTGGCAAAGGGACTGTCGAATATTGCGCTAAGCGAACGATCACTTAGGCATTGTAAAGTATGCGGCACTGGTCCGGCATATTTTGAAATGAAAATTATTCTATTTAATGTTTGAGTTCGTTTATTTGGGCAGTTGTATCATTTGTCTTGTGGGCATACTTGTGCTTTGTATGTAGCTAAATGTGTACGCAAGCAAATCTGTTTTCTTATAAACACAAATGTATTCATTGCGATGCCTTCCTATTATTCTTTCACTGAGATTTTATACAGACAAAAAGTCTATTTCTTACAAACATTTTTAATTGCATCTCCCAGGAAATTGAGGAGTCGATGAACTAGCTTGGCAGATTCCTATCTAAGCGGTTTCTTTGAATAATAAAGTTGCTAATAAAATTGCTCTGGCTAACTACCGGTTGATCAAAGTCTTTCTCTGTACGAAAGTTGAGTGGAAACGGTTGGAGTATATCCAAAGACTAGCCAAAGTGCAGCTTTTAGCAATGATAGGGCACTTAGACCAAGGCGAATTTACTACAGGTGATGGCATCCGCATATGCCTAATGACCAGAAAGTACGGGGAATTTTTAAATAAAACAAAACAGAGTTAAATTTCAGACAAGTTTAATTTATCTCCTTCAAAATATGGCTCGTCCGAAGAAATACACATGTGCCAACGTTTAACACAGTCCTGGGATGGCCTTCAGCTCCTTCCTGGCATTCTCTTTGGTCTCCTCTATCGGCTGAAATCTCCTTCCACTAAGTGGTAACTTCAACTTGCGAAACAAAAAGAAGTCGCACGAGCCAAATCAGGAACATACGGTGCGTGGACGATGGTATTTACTTGGTGTTTGTTTAAATAATCCAGCACAACTTGGTCTCGCTGCGAGGGCACGTTATCATCATGCATAATCCAAGAATTGGTTGCCCATATTTCCGCTTCAAAACGAATAAATAATATTCTTTATTGACTGTCTGGTCCGAAGGAAAGTACTTATGGTTCACTACGCCTTGGCAATCGAAGAAAACAGTCAACATCACCTTCCCGGTACTTTCTGATCATAGCGTGAGTAAAAGCACACGAGTATTTTGTTGTTGCTTTTTGAATTCCAGCACGTAAAAATCAGCATGCTCTCCTCCAGACTTGCCATTTCGGTTCCCCTCCAGGAACGCCAATACATTTTTATGTTTTTTATTTTTTTATTTTTATTTTATTATTTATTATATTTTATTTTTATTTTATTTATGTTATATTTCTCTTTAGATACACACAGATGTAAACAGCACAAATAATTTTGACGTGGCTCATATCTACGGCGAAAAAGTCAGTTGGGCGGACGCCATCGCCTGTGATAAACTCACCTTGACTTAGACTGTGTTCAGACATGGCAACTCGTGAAATTTGTGTAAGAGGGAGAGAAGGATAGAGGGGTACTGAGTTGCTCGTGCTCGTTGAGCACGCTTTATGTACTCACTCTTCCCAATGTTGTTATTGATTGCAAGCAACGAAGTTGCCATATGTGAACGGGTAACACCTAAAGACAATTCGCCGATAATAAGCAATTCAATTTGCCTTATCTGCAAGCAGTATTAACGACGAACGACTAGAAGCGAGTGCATCTGGTTGAAAAAGCATCTTCATCAGAAGTTATATCTCAATATTATTTGAAAGCCTGCGAGTTAGAATCAGCTGTACTAAGCTTATGAGACTGAGATTATTTGACTACTTTCCTACTTTATTAAAATCCCTGAATATCCAAAATAACAATATAAAACGGACTAATTGAAGGAATAAAAAAACAGGAATAAAAAAAACATTAAAAAAAACAATATTCATAATTTCGCGATGAAGAAAAGTACTCTGAAACCTCTATTAATAAAAAAAACTCTTTATCAGCTCAGTTGCACGAGTCCCTCTTGAAGCTTTTTAATAATTTTTTATTTTCAAAATATTATAATGGCTTGGTATCGGACCTACATTATACAGCGGATGAGATAGAACCTCCCCATTCAAGCTATCGGATCTTTTAGCGCATCGTTAAAGATGTTCGCGGCCTCGTGTTGTCTTGTCTACTCTTATTATTCGCTAATTTTGATAGAAAATCTACCTCAATCTGGTTAACTGTTAACAAAAGAGCTCTGTGTTTTTTATCCGATATCTTGAGCAGCTTATGATGGATATTTCCAAAATAAACAAAATATTCTTTGGGTCGACTCATTGCAATTCGACCACCATTATTTTCAACTACAGAGAAAGTGCTCAACGGTCTCGTTCTCTAAAAGGTCCACACAGCTTCTGCAATGGGGGTTAAATGGTAAACCAAGCTTTTCTGCACAGTTCCCCTTTAACAACTCTCAGGGGGATGCCGATGACCGGGTCGAAGGTCCCGAGGCCAATTTAGTCCCTTTCCTGGCAAGCTTATCAGCAATTTCATTTCACTCTATGTTCCTAGGTCCTGGAACCCAAAACAGAGCACTTTTGCCTGATCACGCAAGAAATTTGATCTCCTCCTTACAGGAGCTTACTAGTTTGTTTCTGCACCATAGCGTCGTCACAGCTTTAATCGCGGCTTGATTATCGGAGAAAATGTTAATATCTCTCTCGCTTTCGCGTCCCCTAAACATTTTGCATGCCTACAGGATCGCAAAGACTTCTGCTTGAAAAGCACTAGCAGTATTCGGCAGTTTAAGGGATAAAGATAAATTGGCGGATTTAGAGAAAACCCCAGCTCCGACTCCTCATTCAATCTTGGAGCGGTCAGTGAAGACAGAGGTGCAAGCTTCGGTATTGATTTCCCCCTCAATCCAATAATTTCCATTTAGAAAGATAGCCCTGTGACTGGAGTCCCCATTTTTTTCCGAAAATAGATTTGCAGGAGTAAAGGCTTTACTGGCCTTCTTTACCCGATTTTCAATGTTTCGCTTCCTAAGAATTTTGGAGTCAAGTATCGCTCCAAAATACCTAACTTCCGATGAAAGCGGGAGGACGTGGTTGTTAAATTTGGGAAGGTTTAAATTTTCTGATAAATAGCACCAACTCGGTTTTGTCAGAGTTGACTCAGAAACCGCAACTGGCAGTGGTACTGAGTAACATTTTGAAACGGTTTTCCTCACAACTCACTTCACTGAACATGAAACTGTTAAAGAACTCTTTTTAAATGTAATAATGTAACCTTTTAAGCGTTCTATAGTATGAACTCATGCGTATACATCGTGAGATATGACTCACTAAAGACATCTCGCTGAAAAATTACAAAAGTTTTAACTTCAACAATATTTAATTTGCTTAGCACAACTGCTGCAATTATCACAAGCTTTATGATTTGCACGCCGGGTGTCTGAAAACTCTTTAGGCCTCCTTTGGCTTTTCTCAGCAGCTGTAGGTCTTCTTCCACACAGAGTCGAGTCATTGTGCATTAAAAGAAAACCAAACGAGCTCACTCCGTAGCTCAGATCAACTCGCGTTTCACTCTCGCATAGCCTCACTCATAGCAGAACAAATGTTTAGGCGAAACTTCTGTTCAGATTTGTGGCGCGCGTGTGCGTCTTAACCCTTTCGGTACATCTTTTTATTGCGCCATCCAAAAAATCCAAATTTTTGTCTGAGTATTTATTTTAGGACCAATAACAATACAAATATTTTTTTTTTTTTTTTTTTGTTATGTGATTTTTTTTTAATGTTGCCATATGGCAACAAATGTTGTGTATTCGTTTCAATCGCAAATAAACTTCTTCTGCAATCTAATGCAAGTTAACACCTTACGAGAAATTTGTTGCCATATGGCAACAAGCTTAGTTTTAAAAATTAGCACAGCTTTTAAAGCTGCGAGCGAAAAAATATTTATATGCCAAATGACAGATTGAACATTTTGCTATATACTTTATTCAAAAATTGTTGAAAACATTTCCCCAAAATGCCTCAAAAATCTAAAAATGCAAAATACAAATTTCAGAGTGAAGTGCTATATGCCAGAAGGCTTTCTTTAAAAATGTTGTATTACCGATATATAATGGGCGGTTATTATTTATTTTATTTCTGTTTAACCATTAAACTTCAATTTTTGAAAATATGTAACAAAAAAGTTGATATTTTTTACAAGAGAGTGTTGACGGCCTTTTAAAGTTTACTGTTGCCATATGGCAACAATATCGCGAAAGGGTTAATCTTATTCTACAGTTTTAAGTCACCTGTAAGAAGTTTTCTCATAACCGAAATACTCACGCAGGTTTGCGACTGCCTATCGCAGAGGAGCCGTTGCTAAAACTGTACAACTTTTTGCTGTTTAACGGCTCGCACAAATATATTGAACGGCGTCGGCCGTTTGAAGAACTCTTCTGAATTGAAAATTAAGTTAATTGAAAGATTGTAATTCAAGCTGAGTAGAGCGCGGTTCACTTTTTACTTTTGCTGTGCGCTTTAACTTTCGATTGAGACGCTCCCTACGACGCGTTTATCAGATTTAGGCATTTCAGTAGTAAATATTATTTGATTTCTTTCTGACTGATACGTATATGTTAATTATATGGAAAAAAGAAAACAGAAAACAAAATTGAAAAAAAAATACAAGCGCATAAATGTAAGCTAGTTGCTCAGTCATGTGCGGATTTTTTTTATTTTTATTATTATATTATAATTTTTTTTTTATTTGGAATATATTTTTGTTTTAAATGTGATATTTCGCATATTTTTTTTCGTTCGGGTATCCGCATAACTGCCTCGATGTTTGTATGCATATGTGTATGTGTGCAAATCTTGATTTTACTTCTATAAAATAAAATTAGTGTTAAGTGTGCGCATGCGTATAGATTTTTATCACTGAGCGAACGAATTGCCCCAAAGTGTTGATTAGCCTGCTTAGGTAGGAAAAACAAAAACACACTTTAAGCGAAGTTTGAACTGAATTTTTCGATTTATGTATGCTAGTTGTGTTATGTTTTTACGATCACTGATGACCCTGTGCGAAACTTCTATTAACTTAATTCGATGTGCCAACAGTTTCCATCTCAAAATCAACTTTAATTTTTTTTTTAATATTTACAAGGTGTTTGGTGGCGTTTTTATCAATGATCTGGAAAATGACAGGGGCATAAGCCGTAGATAACTTATAGCTTCATCAACTTCAATGTGCAAACAACCTTGACCGCTTTGTGGTTTTCAAGGCAAACAAAAAATTTCTGATGCGTGTTTTTGATAACTTTTCTTACAATTTCAACATTGCTCAGGCAAATATTTTTATTTTGATACATGAAATGCCTATTTGAATGAACTAAGCTTGAGATATTGTCGAAACTATCTTTACTAGTTTGGTAATTGTACATCTGTCAGTTGTTTTCATGCCAGATTAGATTTAGATTTGTAAACAAGTCATAATCTGTGTTGTGTTTTGCAAACTTTGCTATGTGAAATTTTTTAAAGAAAAAAGTCTGGCTGAAATTTTGTGTTTCTAAAAAGCGTTGAAGATGTTAACGCTAGCTTTGTTTACCGAGCGATTTCATGTCAAGTGATCCAATTTTTTTAGACTTTAGACTTTTTCTGAGAATTGGTTTATTTGTAGGCCTGCATATATGCATATATGTATAATCAGAAGTAAAAAATTTTGAAAACAAATTTTATTATTTGGCGATTTATTTTTTATATTATTTTATATTTAGATATTATTCAATGCTGAAAATTTTTGTATAGAATTTTTTGAAGTAAGGCATCTTCTTTTTAAAATTTTTATGCATATTTTTCCATCTTTTTTAGCATAAAATATGAAATATATCATAAAAATTTCTTGTAATTTTTGACAAACACCCGAATTTTTTTTTTTTAAATTTCAGGATAAAATATTAAAAACAAATTTTTTGGGGTAAAAGATATATTTTTTTGTGCAATATTTTTGGGAAAGTTTATTTTGTCATTTGTGTAAAAAATATATTTTTTTGTTCAATATTTTTGGGAAAATTTATTTTGTCATTTGTGTAAAAAGTATATTTTTTTGTTGAAAATTTTTGGGAAACTTTTGTTTTTGTCATTTGTGAAAAAATTCCCCACAGATTTTCTTATAATATTTTTTGGTTCAATATTTTTGGAAAACTTTTTTGTTGTCGTTTGTGAAAAACGACCCCACAGATTTTGTTATATTTTTTTGTTCAATGTTTTTGGGAAACTTTTTTTTTGTCATTTGTGAAAAAAATATATTTTTTTGTTCAATATTTTTGGGAAAATTTATTTTGTCATTTGTGTAAAAAGTATATTTTTTTGTTGAAAATTTTTGGGAAACTTTTGTTTTTGTCATTTGTGAAAAAATTCAGATTTTCTTATAATATTTTTTGGTTCAATATTTTTGGAAAACTTTTTTGTTGTCGTTTGTGAAAAACGACCCCACAGATTTTGTTATATTTTTTTGTTCAATGTTTTTGGGAAACTTTTTTTTTTGTCATTTGTCAAAACATTATATTTTTTTGTTCAAAATATTTGGGAAACTTTTGTTTTTTGTGAAAAACTACCCCACACATTTTCTTATAATATTTTTTTTTTCAATATTTGTGGAAAACTTTTTTTTTGTCATTTGTGAAAAAATTATATTTTTTTGTTCAAAATTTTTGGAAAACTTAATTTTGTCATTTGTGAAAAACTATCCCACAGATTTTCTTATATAGGGTTTTTCAATAAGGGCGGGTAGATGTTGAAATGGAATAAAATGGCGTTTGCTGTGTGGCACGTAGCGCCGTCCTGCTGGAATCACATGTCGTCTAAGTCCATATGGTTCAATATGGGCCATAAGAAATTGGAAGGGCCACCATGTCTACCAAAAAATGGGCGCAATGCGCACAACGTTTGCGTTAATGAACACTCATTTTGATAATAAAGTTTTATCATTTGAACGTGCTGTTCAATCTTGTCACTTGCCATGATGATTTGGCATAAACAACTGAATAATAAACAAAAGATTTGACAGATGTCACCAAAACAAAATGGCTGCTAAAGGGCGCCAAAATCGACCCGCGCCAATTGAAAAACCCTTTAATATTTTGTGGTTCAATATTTTTGGAAAACTTTTTTTTTTGTCGTTTGTTAAAAACGACCCCACAGATTTTGTTATACTTTTTTTCAATGTTTTTGGGAGACTTGTTTTTTGTCATTTGTGAAAAAATTATATTTTTTTGTTCAAAATATTTGGGAAACTTTTTTGTTTGTGAGAAACTACCCCAAAGATTTTCTTATAATATTTTGTAGTTTAATATTTTTGGAAAATTGTTTTTTGTCATTTGTGAAAAAGGATCGCACAGATTTTTTCTTATGCTGGAGACTGAGGTGAGACTATGCTCAGTAATCCCTGCAGAGGTCCAGGTCCTATATGTAGTTGAGTTCAACAAAAAATTGATAATCTTGCTTATTTTTTGAAAGAACTGACGCCAAAACAAAGTCAAGACCTGCGCCGCTGGATTTTGTAAGTATCGAGTAGGGCTATTTTCAGTAAATAAGAATGGAAAACGGGGTGAATACATTAACGGATGGTTCGGTAGGACCCATTTGAAATATAGACTAAACAAATTGTGCTGCTACAAAATCACAGCTGCCAGCAGACGTTCTGACAAGTGCAGATGGCACTAATATCTTCGTCGTTAGCAGGCGCGCTACTAGGTATGCTTTTTCTAAACTGGATAATGAAGAAAATGGGTCTGAAGATAAGACCAGGTAACTCATATCAGCACACAAGCAGTCAGTGCACTCCCATCTCGTATTTCGAAGACTTTGTTTCCCTGGAAACCAATAGGAACACCGATAATAATGAGAAAATCTATGTACCACGACAGCCGGTCCCACGGTACCGGAATGACGCCGATTTATATCCGGTCAAAAACTTGTCACTCCAGCACTATTCTCCGTAAAAGCAATGGGAATGTTTACGCTGCTACAACAGCAACAACAGAATATCTCTTTTACCACAAAGTGGTTCTTTGACTGAATCCACTATCCACATTCTTCTTCGCTTGAGGTATTCCATAGGTCAGCGGTAAATTAAAGCGTTGGCGAACGCGATTATTGATGAACTTTATGAGCTTTATAGGGGCGTACTTAGAGTTAGATCCAGCAGCTTCGCTGATTAGGTCAAGTCTTACGTAGGGACACAAATGGTATGGAAGACCAAGCGAAAAGAGACTTGGCTAGAAATAGAAATGCAATTCTGTGACAGAAAAGCTGTGCATAAAGGCAGTAAACATGGAAAAGCTCTTACATCAACATCTGGGGTTATCGCTGTTATTGGGTTGAGATAAGATAAGATAAGAGACTGTTAAGTGGCTTTCGTTCCATATAATATGGCATTCGTTGTCAAATGAATATTTGTAAATGACCACAAATTCAACTATGAACAACTTGTTGCTAATTGGTTTTCAAACTATAAGCCTAGCAATGAATCACATAATTTTCTATTTACAAAGAAATATCCAGTTTATCGGCCTTAGGCCGCTTTGCTGCTTACCTGATTTCTTGGGTGTTTTTAGCCGAGCTCTTCCTCCTATTAGTGGTGCGCATATTGACGTTTTTTACCACAAATGGAGGGACTTCCAGATTTTTTCAGGGCTGAAATACCTTCCGAGGATTTCCATTGCCCGCTGAGACCCGACCGCTTTAAAGAAAAACGCTTCTATAATTTGGAATTGCATACCACAGGTTCGAATCTGGGCACTACCGAATGGTAGACATGCACCAACTCACTCAGCTGCGGCAGCCGGCAAAAAGTTAAATAATTGAGTGTAATTATTAAAGAAAAATCCAGAAAAGCAAAAAGAAAAAAATTAATTAATTAATTAAAAAAATACTGGCATTACGGGGCAAAAATCAAGTCGATGCTCAAATTTGCTGTTTGGGACCAGCAAGGCTTCTTTCTTGAGGAAAGAATATTTAGTACGTTTTAAGATTGAGGAAAAGTGCCTTTAGAGTGATGTTTCGGTTAGAAGATGCGAGTGAGCTGGTTCTGGAATTTATACCATAGAACTTTCTGCTCTAAGTAATAATTGTCAGAACACAACTGCTTAAAAAAAGAGCAGGACTCAAATTCTTCGAGGGCAATACAAATTTTTTTGAAGGCACAAAAATAAGCAATTTTTTTATATATTTTTTTAATTGTGTTACATATTTGAAATCTGATTAAGCACGCCTTGTAAATGCCGTACGATTATATTTGCCGTTATGTTTCTCAATTTTTCTATAAAATTATCTGATTGATAATGCGGCAAATGCATATGAAAATACCACAAGAAAACGATAAAATCTCAACCGAGTAAGTAAAAAAGTGATTTTCAAAGCTTTTGAGTTCATTCCACAAAATTAGAGAACTTTTCAATCAGCTTAGGCAGTCAAAAACTTTTCTGTAGAAATTTTGCATAATTTCTGAATTTATTTGAATATTCTAAGTTGCTACCAAGCAAGCAATAAAAATTTATATTCTGTAGGTTTGACATCTTCTACTGACCTCTATATTATGAATTTAGTTGAATACATATCTACACGAGCACATCCGTGCGCAATCATTTTTTTGCCACTCGAAAAAATAAGCCATCGAATATAAAAACTTTTTAAGACTAGAAAAAAAGTAGGTAAATAAATACAAGAAATGAGAATTCTTTCGTCATTAAACGAAATTAAAAGGCATGGGTACGCTTATGTAAGTACATACATATATAAGTATACGCGGATATCATGAGTAGATACCCTGTGGGAACAAAACGGCAACACAGTCATATGAGACTAGTTCCCTACCATACTTTTTATGAGTATCTTTACACTAGCAAAAAATTAATAAATATTTTGATAAAGTCAAGGAAAAAGAAGGAAGAAAACGTTCATCTTAAATGTAATTTGCAAATATCTCGAAAACTTGTGCAAAAAAAAAAAAATAACTCGACTTTCGGAATCAGAGTGCAATTCTACATATATAGGAATTTGTTAGTGGCGCGCGTATTACAAAAAAAATCAAAATTTAAGAACCACCTTTGCTTGTAAACCAGTGCATTATGTGACGAAACGTGGTGTCCTACTTAAGATAGTGAAATGAAGCGCCATCCCTTGTACTCGAAGTGCCCAACTTCTACGAAACGAAAAAAGCTCGAATGCACAAATCAAAGTTCACACCAACGACTATTTTTTTCGATACTTCGTATAATTCATGGACCTTCGTTGAATCCTTGAAAGTCAAAATATTAGTCAACTTCATATATTAGTCATATCTTCATATTCTTGCCGGAGTAAGGAAAAGTCTAACTGAACTATGGAAGCACAAATCTTGAGTTCTTCACCAAGACAATGCGCTATCTCATTCCGCAATATTTGATAAGAGGCTCCTGGCAAAGACCAGTAGCTCAGTTTTAGCTCATTCCACAGAATTTACACCGTACGAATTCTGTCTCTGCTAAAGTAAAATTTGCCTTAAAACCTACAGAATTTGCGTCTGCAGAAGCTGTGATAACGAAAGCAGCACTACTTCTAGAAGAGCTGGTAGAAGAAGACTTCTAAGACTATTTTGAATAGTCAGAAATTTACATGGAGTATTTTAGGGATAGAGAAGGATTACATATTGAAAATTGTAATAAGTACCTAAATCTACTTACATATATATGCAACATATAGGTAACAAGAGGATGACTAGATAAGAACGATTGGTGGCATTACATAAGTATAACATATAGATTTTTTAGATTTGTGAGGGTTGGACAAGTTCATTCAAATGATCGCCTCGGCTTCCTTAGCAATATTTCAGGCAGTTTTTATGAGCTCAGTGCAGTATTTCCGACGTAAAAGCATCACGGATATCGCTCGCCTCCAACTAATATTGGCTCAGGTTGGCTTGCGTAGACTCAAAACTTAGCGTAGCGCCAGCGAAAATAATCGAGTAGTATCATATCGACTGATCACGGCGAAGGAACGCTCGCCGTGAGATTGATGAAAGGGTAGTTAGTTTTTTGAGAAATTTTGACTGCCGACTTTAGGAAACAATTTAAAGCAGAAGGAAAAGAACCAAATAGATGGAAAAAGGAAGAAAGCGCTTTGGATTAGAGGATGACTACCAGTAGTTACAAATTACGTTCGTATTAAGAAGCTAGTGATGAATTTCAACAAGTGAGTGATATCTAAGCCCGCAATATCCGCAGGCATATAGCAAAAAAATGAGATTCCAGATGTCTGAAACTTTACCCGACGATAGCAAGGTAACTGAGAAGAAGGTGCTGATATGATTCCACCTCATCCTCCAGACAGTTTCTGCCGAAAGGACTTGAATCAATACCAAGTCTCACCGCATGGACACCTAACGGCCAATGTCCGGTAAGGATACTAACCAAATTCGAGAGCTGCTGCTTTGTTAACCTTAGAAGTTCGCTCGAGAGCCCGCGATCTATTCGTGGGCAGAAGGATTTCGTGACTTCCCACGTTTGCGCACTAGCCCAGCTCTCACTGAATTGACGCCAGGCCCATCTTTCCAGGAGTAGACCACATGTTCTCAAGGAAACCCCAATCCTCTCATTTTGCGATGAAACCGTCTCCAGAGTCCCTTGTTTTGTTAGCGCAAGAACCCATCCGGCAACAGCCTATATATTGGTTAAAAAATATAATTTCTCGATTCTCATTTCCTTCTTCACGTTTTACAGTCTTATTTAAAAAAAATTCATGATTAGGTTCGATTTAGTGGAGATGATCACCGTTCGACTCGGTATAAGTACAATAGCATTCAAATCGACTAACCCATTGTGGCATCAATTAAAGGAGCTCTAGCTTTACTCTTTCTTTACATTCTCAAAACTTTAACCACTTTATGAAGTGTAGAATTTATGTATGCTCGCCCATTCTACATTCGGCAGGCATTCAAGAAATAAATTTTGAAGAAACCGATGTCGCTTCTTAACCCTAATTGCAATGTTTCGCACTGAGCACTTCCACTTCGTCGAACTCTCTTATACTTCTGAAGCAATGCAGCATTTTAAGTATATGAAGATTATGTTCGCATGTAGCGGTGATTCAACTTCTGCACTCAGGGAACGCACAAAACGTAACTTGTTCAAGTCCCGTCTCTTGTCTAAAACTACAAAGCTAACTATGTACAAGACCCTTATTCGACCAATTTTAACGTATGGATGTGAGGTATGGACTCTTTAAAGTTGCTGACTGCGCGCTGATTGCTAGCATGGAGAGAAAAATGTTAAGAAAGATTTTTGGCCCAATAAGAATGGACGGATGTACCTGTAAAATCCGGTACAACTCCGAACTAAACGATCTCAGTCAGAACGCGACAACTGTGCGTTTTTTCCATGGCAGGAAAGTTAATAGGCGTAAAGACCAAAGGCAGACCCAAAAACCGATGGATAGACACAGTGGAAAACGATCTCAAAGATTTGGAAATACGTAACTATGAAGCAAAAGCTCAAGATCGACTGCTTTGAAGAAGCATTGTGAAAGAAAGCTCTGGCGCACCACGCGTTGTAATGCCGTGAATGAAGAAGAGGATTAGACAGTGACACTTTATTTTTCCAATTTTTAAATTGAAGATATGAACAGACATTTAAGATAGATAAGTGACTAATACCCTTTTTTATTGACCTTCGGTCAGATTTGTTTCATTAACCCACATTGGCGCTTCATTGCTCACTTTCCCTTAATTAAAGTAAGACATTCAAAGCTTATTTATTCCATTATATTTTTTAATTTAGGATAATAGGATCTCCGCCTTTCCTGCAAAGTTGAGCAGTAGTGCATTGGTCTAATCAGCTAGTTTAACGGGGCAGCTCAACTGCTATCTTATCCAGGGCCCAAACCTCTGAAATCTGTAAATAATTTTTGCCAGCAACCAACTTTTAAAGCCTTGCTTTCAATCCTCGTAAAATTTACCTTATACAACAAGCTTTTTTGTGCGCTTAAAAACCATATTATTTTCAGAAACAAAGCCCGATCAAACTCCGCAATAAATTTTAGCGTAAATTCCACTAGCAGCTTTTACTAAATTGGTAAGAATAAACTGAATAAACTTGAACGTCCGCAATTCTGAGCATTCAGTTTTCCCTGCAGGGTCAGTACGAATAGAGGATTTTACTCGCTCGAAATTCTCAACAGGGCCAACAGCTGCTTTGGCCAACGTTGACATTTTCGCATTTTAAGTGTCAGCCAACTAAGCAACCCGCCAACCAACCAACCAGTCAGCGCGCAAAAACAACACCAACACCAGCAATAGCATTAAAAGTAGCGAGGAAAATAAATGTTAGAGAGACGGGCAAAGTATGATTTACTTTAAGTGATACCAATTTGCATATTAAAATCGCGTCGAAGCGAGCGAATATAAATATAAAAACAGAGCGCCAGCAACGGAGCAGAAAGAAGTGAATGGAAAAACAGAAAACGCTTATTAGATATAGCATGAGGCTGCTGTGGGCAATCGGCGACAAGAAGAATACATATTTATGTAGGACTGAGGTGGAAAAGCCAAAGCAAGGCGTCGAGCAGTCAACTGTGCAGGCGACCAGCATCACATACCACATGCCACTCGCCATACGCCGCATACCGCATACCGCATGCCGCATCCAAGGCAAGGTGGTCGCGTCACACACGCACACACACCATCGCACACCCAAGCAACACTTTGATGTTTTCTGGCATTTCTGCGCTCTTTGTGGTTGCCTTTAGCATATAACTTGATATTTGCATTGTTGTTGGCGAGTTAACATTGAAAATTTATGCTACGCACGTGTGTGTGAAAATGTTAGCAGCCGACTCATTAGCAGTAGTGGTCCAGTGAGAAGGCTGGCTGGCTGATAGGTTGGTTGGTTGGTTGATTGACTCGAGCGCAAGGTGGATTTAATAAGGTGACAGCATTCACCCAGCTGAATTTTTCGCCGTAGGTATGGCTTACGTCAAAATGATATGCTTTGTTTGTATGTATTGGTATGTCTACATTCGTATGTTTACATTTGCTTGCTGATTTTGACATGATGCTTGCACCAAACGCAACAACAAATACATGTACGGTTTTACTTATATGTGTTTGCTGTCACCTGTAATAAATTCGCCTTGCTCGAGCGGCTCCCACTCGCTCCCACTCGCTCACATACGCACACACTCACACATACACACCAGGACACATTAATCGAATACACATTAACACCAACACATTCACTCGTTTGACACACTTCCAGCTGCGACACTGGGGCCCGCGAGTGGGTTTTGCTGCAAAAACTCGTTAAAGGTTTGCGTTGAGAAAAGTAAACAAAGCAAAAAAGAAGGTGAAAATTTAAAGTGAAAACTGAGTGTATTTATAATAAGTATTTGATAATTCATAAAGGTTTGCGTCACAAGAAATTTTAGAGTGCTTACCTTAGATTTGGAACGGCTGCTGCTGCGGCGGCCGCCTGTAGTGGTGGTGGCACATTGTATGGAAATGGTAGTTTGGCGGCTAAAGCGGGATTCTCGAAAAGCATGTTGACTGTTTTTGCGGTTATTACTGCAGTTGATGTGATGCTGGGATGCTATTTAATTAGAAAAGCACGTTGGCGTTGTTCATAAATTGTTGATTATTTCGAGACACAAAATTATGCGTTGCCTTTTTTCGCACAAAATTTATTTCTATGCGATTTCTATCGAATTGCTTTCACAGCAATTGGAAATATTCTTATTGGAAAATTAGAATGTGGGAATTTCGTGGTTAATGGCATAAAATTTTTATATTCTCACTTAAAATTTAATTGAGGAGATTTTTGCTTCTTTTTTTTGTAAATTTTCTATATTTCAAGCACTTTTCTTAAATAGAGTTCAAACACTTGAATTCAGCACTTACATATATTAGAAGAACGTGTATTTTTGAAATTTATTCTGATATTTTTATTTTTTCAGAAGAATATCTATTTTTTTTTCTTATTTCAAAACTTTAAGAATTTCTATTATTATTAAGAATTTGTATTATGTTTACTTTTTGAAAATCGTGCTTTTTATTATTTTATTATTAATAAAAAATTTCAATTTTTGTTTTTAATTACAAATTTTTTAATTTAACTTTTCAAACGTATTTCTTCGTTACTCGTATTAATTTGATTTCCTATGAGATCTCAAATTTATCTACTGCAATTTCATTTAAAATTATCTTTATGTATGTATGTATTTCAGAATTTTCGTCAAATCACGTATAGCTTCCAGTTTATTATTGAAATTTCAAAATTTCACACTTTCCAATTTCGATTAGGCTTTAGTTTTCATATGTAATTATATTAATATTTATTATTAAATATTTTATTAAAATTTAGTAATATTTTTTTCTTAATTTTGCACACTATTCGTATTTTTTTTTTTGTTTGTTTTTAATTGTTATTTGGCTGAGCTTTTTTAAGTAGTACAGCGCTCAATATTCAATATTTATTTATTTTCAGTTCTCAATTTTCATTTCTTTTTAATAAGATTGAAATTTAAGTGTTAATACTTTTCAAATTGTATTATTCGTTTTTTTTTTTATAATTAAAATATTTTTCCACCCAACTGTATATTTTGCATAAACAGCAAAATTTTTTTTAGTTTTATATTTTAATTAATAATTACTTTAATTAATAATTAACTGCAATTTATTGAAGACTTCCAAATTTCGTACATATATTTTAATATTTTTTTTTCACTTTTATGAAAATTTTTGAAAATTGTTTAGTAATATTCTTTATACGTAACACTTTAGTTGATTTTTATTACAAACTTTATTTAATATTTTTCAATTAAAAACATTTTTTCAACACTTTTATCTATTTTTTTATATTTACTTTTTATATTTCTTTCACCTTCCCGCACATTTGGTTACTTTTTCGCACTCTTTGCAGATTTTTCACAAAATTTTATTTTTTAAAAACACTTTTTGTAATATATTTTCACTTGTCCATAAGAGATAGCAGACCCTTTCATTGACTGAGATGAGCTGGAATGAAAATAAATAAGATAAGGCATTACGAAGCATGATTTGAAACAAATTGGGTAATTAGGAAAAGGTAGAAAAGTAAAAGTAAAATGCTTGAAAGCAATATAGATTTAATTTTTCCTTACGTTATGTAAAAAAAATCTTAAATGAAAGCAGTCAATGCATAGAACCATGTTTTTATAAATATAAATATAAAAGATTCTTTTAGCGGAATCATTCGCAAATATTTAGATCGTGGGTGCACAGCACTTAAAATTAAATTAATTGTTCGTTATTTATTGTCAGGAGTACCGAACTTTTATTTTCAATGGCGTACTGATGGTAGATAGTAGTGATAGTGGTAGAGGTCTGGTAGCGGTATATTTTAACACTGAATTTTTGATACTGGTCCGGATAATGATAATAGAAAAAGTAATGGTAATGGTAAAGGTAATGATAATGGCAATGGTGAAAGTAATGGTAATGGTAATGATAATGGTAAAAGTAATGGTAATGGTACTGATAATGGTAATGATAATAGTAATGGTAATAATGATAATAATTTGAATGGCAATAATTATGTTCATAGTAGCCAAAAAGGTAATACTAATGGTAAAAGTAATAATAATGTTAATGGTAATTAGGTAATGGCAAAGATAATTTTATAATAATGGTTTGTTTTTGTAATGATTATAAGGTAATTATAATATCAGTGTTAATTGTAAATGTAATGGTAGTGGTATTGGTGGGGGTAATGGTAATGGTAATAGTAAAAGTAATGGTAATAGTAATGGTAATGGTAATTATAATGATAATGGTAATGGTAAAGATAATAGTAATGGTAATAATGATAATAATTTGAATGGCAATAATTATGTTCATAGTAGCCACGAAGGTAATAGTAATGGTAAAAGTAATAATAATGTTAATGGTAATTAGGTAAAGGCAAATTTAATGTTATAGTAATGCTTTTTTTTTTGGTAATAATCATAAGGTAATAGTAATATTCATGTTAATTGTAAATGTAATGGTAGTAGTATTGGTGGTGGAAAGCCCAATGATAATAGTAAAAGTAATGGTAGTGGTAATGTTCTTAATAATGGCAATAGTAATAATGATAATAAATAGTAGCAATAGTAATGAATATGTTCATAGTAACAACAAAGGTAGTGCTAATAGAAATGATAATGGTAATTGGAATGGTAGCGATCAAATATAATACTACTAAAACTTCACCTTGGCGGCCGCCGTAGCCGAATGGATTGGTGCGTGACTACCATTCGGAATTCAGAGAGAACGTAGGTTCGAATCTCGTTTTTTCTAATAGCGGTTGCCTCTCGGCGGGCAATGGCAAACCTCCGAGTCTATTTCTGCTATGAAAAAGCTCCTCATAAAAAAGTATCTGCCGTTCGGAGTCGGCTTGAAACTGTGGGTCCCTCCATTTGGGACCAAAAAGGGGGGATTGCGCCAATTATATATATTTATATGAAACTTCACCTTACAAAGTGATTTTTAATCAATCAACCACATTTCGCAATCAATTAGGATTGTGCGACTTATTAATTACCCAAAATTTTATATAAAAAAGTATACAAAATTATTTGAAAAAATTCTACAAAATCAACGGGGCTTTTTAGCAACTTCAAACATGCACTTTATTATACAAGGTGGCGCAAAATTAATCCTCCAATTTTGTTTTTGATGGAAAATTTGTGAACTTTTTATGATTTTTGTGTAAAATTTTAAATAATAAATAATACTTTTATAAAAAAAATTATGAGTATTACAAAGCCATAAAAAATAGTCAACATGTTGAGGTGCTATAATTTCGTCGAGGGCTGTTTTCGATCAGATAGATGTAAAGGATGATCAGATTGGAGGTACTTTTTCCAAAGGGATTTTTTGACAGATCACGCTTGACTACTGGCAAACTAGGTACATAATTTTTTTGAGTATTCATTTATATTTAATCTTCGAAAGACTTATTTCTCAACAACGTTTAAAAATCTTATAATTGTATTACGAAAATCGACGCTCTGCGAAAAGTCTTCATCGCACCACTTCATCGGCCAACTTATGTATATGGGTACCCATGAGGCCCATGGGTAAACTTGCGCTATTTGGGATGAAGAGCAACCCGAAGCCATTTAAAAGCACCCATTACATCCATTGAAAACAACCATTTGGTGCGGCCTATGGGCTAGAAGCATCAACGGCCCATATTTCTACAAAGACGAGGCTGGCTTTTTTATTTTTTTGGTATTTTTATTTCTATTTAAAATTCGAAACCTCTAAATTGATCACCCAAATCAACAAATTAGTATTTCAGTTTTGTTTTTGAGTAACTTTTTTACTGAGTAGAAAAAATGATTTTGGTGATGGAAATCTTTATTTAGATATTTGATGAAAAGTTTGTGAAATTCTACTATTTTTTGAAATTTTGATTTATATGGTTTTTGTTAGACTTTTAGGGGTACTTCTACAAAAAATATATATAAGCAATAGAATAGAAAATTAGTCTCAATTGATCAAAATGTTGAGATGCTGTAGTTTCTTCGAGGTCTCTCTTCTTCCTAAATGGCGCGATAACCGCTTACGCGATTTTGGCCGAGTTTAACAAAGCGCGCCGGGCGTTTCTTTCTCGCGCTAACCGGCGCCAGTTGGATACACCAAGTGAAGTCAAGTACTTCTCCGCCTGATCTTTCCAACGCAACGGGGGCCTTCCTCTTCCTCTGCTACCACCAGCTGGTACTGCATCGAATACTTTCAGAGTCGGAGCATTTGTATCCATTCGGACGACATTTATTTATTCGCTGCGCTATGTCTATGTCGTCGTATACAGCGCATCGTTCCATCGCCTGCAATATTCGGCGTTGCTAATGTGCAAAGGTCCAAAAATCTTACGCAGAATCTTTCTCTCAAACCCTTCAAGCGTCGCCTAATCGGATGTTGTCATCATCCACGCTTCTACGCCATACGTTAGGACGGGCATGAGGGGCTTCGAGGTCTGCATGACAACTTTTACGACTAGAAAGATGTAACTTATTTGTCTAACAGAAGTTGAGAATATCTCCACAAGAAAAATCAAAACACAATTCCATTCAATTCATAAATATTTATTCATTTCTACATATATCATTTTTTTTTTTTTTTTTTGCATTCTTCTTTCCTTCAGCTCTTTTCCAATTCCTCCTACATTAGCTAATTGCCTTTATTGAAATGATTGGTGTGAAAATGGGCAGAGATGCAAAAGATACGCTCAAGTGACGGTTGTCGCCAGTTGACTTGCTTACTGATTACATTTTAATTAAAATCTTTGTTTTTCACTCAACATGAAAACAAAGCAAAAACAAAACCTTTAAGAAATTTCAATTTCAAACTAATCAACCAAAACATTTGCGCCCATGATAAAAATGAAACTAACTAGTAATTTGCTAGGCAATAACAGCAACGACAAGAAAGCGAACTTGTCGACTGCTTTATTGCTGTTGCATAAGGAACGTCTCGGTAAAAGAGGCGTAAAGGTGTTAGATAAAGGAGGTGGGTCCGATATGATGTCACACTCTGGTGTTTATTAATTTTCTGCCTTTGCTTTTGAGTTAACGTTTTTTTGCAACTCTTTTCGCTTTTAATAATGATTTATTTTTTGTAACTTTGAAGTTATAATAAATTTATTTCAAATATTTAATTTAATTTATTTCATAGTTTAATATCTTTACTAAAGTATGTTCAACCAAATTTTACTGCTAAAATGGATTTTTCATTCACTCACACTGCGACTTTCCGCTAAAACCAATTCTGTGATGTAAGAGAACCTATGAATCTCAGATGTAGTTTCCGAAAGGCGATCACAGGGAATATGGGCATTTCCAACATGTCGGACGTCACCGTTTGGCAAAGTTTGATTTTGATAATAGGCTTTGCTTACAGCTCTTATCTGGTTATATAATTTGTGCTTAAGATGATTATGGGTAATTTTTTCTTTTCAAGATAATTACAAAAAACGAAGGCACTCGCACGGGGCAAAGACGGAAGTAATTTGCGTGGTTAACAATACAAACGCCGATAGCAGCGAACTTGATTATTTCTGTACAAGCACCGTATTCACCTGATATGGCCCCGTGTGACTTATTTTTGTTTCCCAAGTTGAAGTTACCACTTCGTGGAAGGAGATTTCAGTCGATAGAGGAGATTAAAGTGAATGCAACGAAGGAATTGAATGCCATCCCTTCGTCGGCCTACCAGGTGTGCATGGAGGACTGGGTTAAACGTTGACACATGTGTGTTGCTTCAGACGGGTCATATTTCGAAGGAGATAAAATAAATTTGCCTGAACTTTAACTCGTTTTGTTTTACTTAAACATTCCCGGTACTTTCTGATCATAGGGTACATGAGGTCCCAAATGAAGAATTGATTAATTCAAGGGTGTAAAAATTCCCGACAATAAGTCCAGTAGCAAACAGTCCACGGTAGGGTCAAATCGGGCATCGAGAGCAAATGAAAATAATGAGCTCGTCGCTACAAGTTTGCACGGTCAGTCCATCAGTTCGTGCGCAAGAGAGCGGCTGCTAAAAACGATTGTGCATGAAATATTGAGGAAGTATCTTTAGACTAGGCTTCTAGCGGCAGGCTAATCAGCTACCCTGTCAGAAATTAAAACAGATTAACGAAACTAACGCAAGACTCTGAGTCTTGTCGAGGCCCTATGCTCCCGAGGCGAGTGAACAGGAAAAAAAAACGAAAAAACCCTTAGACTTAATTTAAATCGTCCAAGCGCATAAGTGTAACGATTTCTATTTACGTAAAAATTTCTGCGAACCAATGTTGGAGCGGTTTCGTACGATAATCTCTACCTTTTGGAGTGACTCAGCCTATTTTCATTTAAATGGAAGTGTAAAAAAACAAAATTGCCGTTATTGTTCACCTAAAGGATAGAATCCACTACAGAGTCCCAAAGATGGAGTGAGTGTGCATTATTAATCAGTGAAATAATTTGACAAATATTTTTGAAAACCGTCGAGGGTAAGAAATTTTTTGGACTGAGTCTCTTATCGGCTTATTTTTATCCAATTATCTTACTTTTTGCAAATAATTAGCGAAGATCCTTCCCTCAAGGCACACAGATGGTTTCAGGAAGTTGGCATCACGCCGCACACGACCTAAGTGACCATAGCGATATTGCGTGATTTCTTCCCCAAAAAACTGATAATCATTTTTGCTGACATATTCTGGCTCCCAGAACGTCCGATCTTACTACAATGAACTTTTCTCTGCGAGGGTAGCTCAAAAGTAAAATATGTATATATGAAACAAACTCAGCAACCATCTCAGCACAAACAGAAAGTATCGTTCGCGAGATTAGTAGCATCCAGACATCAGTTCTGCAGAAAGTGGTACGGAGTACGGAGATCAGATTCCAAGGAAGCATTTAAAGAAAATAATAAAAAAATATATGCACTTATCTTCTTGTAAAGGTTATTGAAAGAAACTTTTATCATTAGTAAAACGTTTTTCTATTTTTTATTTTGGTTTCTAATTTCCAATTCTACCTCGGTGCACCCGCTATTTTTGTTGCTTCGATTGCACTTTTACGAAATCATCTTTAAACAATTTTTTTTTCATCAACAGAAGCATTCAATGTATTTATTTAACAACAAACTTAACAAAAATATGGAGTATGAATGAAATATTGTGTGCTACTAAAAAAAAAATATAGAAAAATGTAAATAAAAATAGTATTGTAAAAGTATAAAATAGTAGTGCCTATATTTTTTTAAACAAGGCCTCAAGTTCCTTTCATTTTTTTTTGCATGCATGGAGCCTACCCCCCCACTTCGTTCTGATTTCGCCAACGTTTTCTTGCCTTTGTAAGGCTTTTTCTTTTCAATAATAACATTATTTCCTTCACCCAAAGCTTTCCACTTTTTCCTAGCATTCCGCATTCTTTCCCTATTTTCTTTTATTATTTTGTAATTGTTTTCAATCTTCCTTAAACTTTTCTCTCCACAGTTAGTGGCTCTCTTTATTTATTTTTTGTCGCCGTGTTTACTCATCTCGATTTAAGGCACCTTTCTGGTCTTTGAAATTCGTTGTAGTTTAGACGTTACAGTCCTTTAAAACGAGACAGGTTTGGAGAACGACGCCCAGTTATAAGCGCGCAATTGTGCAGATTATTGTGGTCATTTAGTTAATCCGTATTGTAACTTCTATTCGGATATTCAGGGTCATATAATAGACCCGAAAATAATCGACGGTGTCGTATTTCGTTGGGTCCGTGCGTCATTTCCAATGCTCTAGTGCCGCATTTACGTTTCGTTCTTCAAGGCAGTTACATCGTGAAGCATTGAGAAATGGATCGAAAATTTAATAAAGCAAGTTCGCAAAGACTTTTTATAATAAATTTTTCTACTGTTTTTAAGAGCAAGAACGTGAAAAAAAATCCTTTTTTTGTTTTTCTAATAAACAGATAAAATATCTAGAAATTTTTTTTTTTTATAAATCTGCTACCCACCATACCAACATATCTCCTGAAGAATAATCGAATATCTTTTTTCAGACGTGCCTGAGTAGTCCATTAAGTTACGCCAGTGACATATGTATGTTACGTCAGGGGAAGCAATTTGTTTTATTATGTCATTGAAAAAAATTATTTTTGTTTGTACATAAAGAATTGATCTAATGAATAAAAACGATTCTCAATTGATGCCGATTGTTTTTTTTCAGTTTTCAACGCCTTCAACGTCCGAGACCAGAAAGGTGCCTTAAATATTTGCAAAAATTTCAAATTTTTAAATTCCACATTTAGGATGTCGCACGTGACCTACTTTATATAAGCACCATGATCACAAATCTTCTTATTTTTACGCGAAATTTCTTTTATTTTAAATGTAAAATGTAATGCCTGTTTATACTCAACATTTTACAATCTTTCTGGATGAACTTTCCGCGCAGTGATAACAA